>PVIW01001261.1:0-93629 GCA_004026585.1 Noctilio leporinus | reverse complement strand
TAAGCATTATCCTAAATAATTGAGTCAAATAACTAGCTTTTAATAGTTTGCATCTTTGTACCTTTGGTGTTATTTTTAAAAAATTAAACAATATATGCCTAACGCTGGTCTTTGGAGTTCTAGTTCTTTATTCTAGAATTTTAAGCTAATTAATCACTGACAATGGGTATTTTTGTAAACTCTTTTTTAAGAGTTTACAAAAAATTAGTATCAAGTATATAATTTTTCTGACACAAGCTAAACAACTGAACTCAAGAATATCTTAAGCATTTTTCTGTCTTTACTGTCATGTGAGTTTCACTTCCTTGGGACCTTGTTTTTCCTGTATTTTCTCCATTGACAACTATCTTCTATGTCTTTGAGGTTTTCTATGACCTACCTGGTTCTTTCTATTGCATGTCCTCAGTTCTATGTCCTAGGTTGTTTTTTTGCTTTTTGTTGTTGTTATTGTTGTTGTTTTCACTCTACAACCCATGCTTGCCATTTGACATTTTTGGAAATGGGAAAAGAAAACATTAAACCTTTTGATATTGTCATGTTTCTATCTTCCTCATAGTCAGTGACATTGTGCCCCTCTCTCTGATTTTTATGGGAAGAGCCACCCTAGTTCAGTATGTCATTACAGAAACTATGTCTAATGAGCTACAGCTATTGGTGATTTTGTATCAAAGCTACATGTTACTCCTGATTACAGTTGTCTTAGCTATCTGTGGCATCTTATTTCATGTCTAGTGTGCTACATATCTGGTGTAGAAGATGATATTTTATGATAGCATCATAAAAATGAGACTATGTATATGAATGAGACTATGTATATGACTCTTCAAAATCATTGCATTGGTTCACTTTAATTAGGATCAAATAATGACCAGAAATCATATGTATTTCTATAATGTCAAACCCCATGATTTGGAATCCTTTCTGTATGATTTTTGCCATTATTCTTTAGTTAAATTATCTCCTATGCTCTCAGATCCTGCCTTTAGTTACATGACAATAAAAATGACCTATTTAAAAAACAATAATAATTTTCAAAACTACTGTGTCAAAAGCTGTCTTTTCCCAGAAAGCTTGCTGTGAAGCAATCAAAAATAAAACCAACAATTAAGATATAAAATGAAGCCAACAATGAGGACATATCACAGAGCTCTAAAAATATTTTGTTTTCTGTTATTTTGTCCTTTTATTCTTCTTTTCATATTTCTTCCTAGGAACCTTGTATTCCCAAGAGTAAAAGTCCTCATTGTTGCAAGATCACTGAACACTTTACAGAAGAAATAAGCTCTTCTTGTTTTTGCTCTTCATTCATCTTCTTCCATTTTGTCCAAAACAAAGATAAAAGATAAACCATATTTACATCCCGAAATCCATATCCTGAGTCCACTGTGGCTGCCACAGACTCACCTCTGTAAAACCTTTCTTTGAACCTTTCTGTGGCTTTGATAGGCAACTAAAAAATCCAACCTATCTTTTTCCATCCAACTTGGAATTGCTTGAGGACTTGTGTTGCTGGAATGAATACATGTTATGTAGGCATCATGTCAACTTGCTCAGTAGTTGAATTTGCCTTAGTCTTTTAAGTGATACCTGCTCTATTACAGGAAGGAGCATACTTCCTGTGTCTAAACCTATCAGTGTAATCACCTACCTATGCCCATAATTCCAAGATTGGGTAAAATGCCTAAGTGAAACCATCTAGGTAAAAAGTTTTATTTCCTTTTCCCAGATGCTTCACTGGAAAAAATACCAAACATGTAGAGAATGAACATTACCAGTGCTATTCTGATAAATGCCATCTACAAAAAATCCTATAGATAATATAATTTTTAATGGCAGAAAGCTGAATGTTTTCCCCATAAGACTGACACATGGCAAGGTTGTCTGTGTTCTCAATTTCTATTCAACATTTTATAGGTGTTTCTAGCAAATGCAATAAAACAGAAATGTGAAGTAAAAACGATGCCAATGGAAAAAAATGAACAAATCTCTTTCTTTTGGCATGCAACATAACTGTCTACATTAAAAAATTAAAGAACTTGCAAAAAACTACTTTTAACTAATAAATGGTTTTAGCAAGGTCACAGGATGCAAGATAAATATAGAAAAAAACTTATTTTTCTATACAGACAGTCCTTGACTAACAACTTCTCAAGTTCATAATGGTGAGAAAGAGATGCATATTCATTATCAGTAATGCATTGAATTTTGGTATTTTTCTGGGCCAGTGATTCACAGTATGAAAGGCTCTCCTGCTGCTGGGTGGGCAGAGGCAGTGAGACTCAGATCCCAGGCCGCCACTGACCATAAGGGTAAACAACTCACACTCTACAGTGTACTTTGTTGGTGGTACGTTTTGGATCCTGTGTTTCCACCTCCATCCCACTATTTCTATAAAATGTGCATTTGTGTCTCTAGTTTCTGGCAAGAAGATGAGCAGGAAGGCAGCTACCCTTAAGGTTAAATTCAAGATAACCACTCAAATGTAAGCTAATGTGCATCTTCTCTGCATGCTTCAGATGGGCTATGCTAAGCTATGATGTTTGTTGCATTAGGTAAATTAAATGCATTTTTAAATTATGCTATTTTAAACTAAGTATGAACATAAGAATTTATATATAATTAGCCCTGGCTAGTAGCACAGTAAATATGGCACCAACCTGTGAACCCAAAGATCACTGGTTCGATTCCCAGCCAGGGCACATAACCAGGTTGCAAGCCTGGTCTCCAGCCAAGTCCATAACTGGAGACAGGTGAAAGACAACATACATTGATGTCTTTCTCCCTTTCTGTCTCTATCCCTTCCCCTCTCTCTAAAAATAATAAATAAAATTTAAAAAAAGAATTTATATATAATTACAATAAATATTTGCATATATATAATGTTTATATATTTTAAATTATATTCTAATATTTATATGTTAAGCAATATTATTTGCAATAGCATCAAAACAGGAAAATATTATGTAAAAATTAATCAAAATATACGCAAGAGTCATAATCTGAGAACTATAACTATTGACAAGAATAATCAATGTACATCTAAGAAACAGAGAAATATACTATGATCATGGGTTGGAAAACTCAGTTGTTAAGATGTCAGTTCTACCCTAATTGCTCACTAGACAGTAGTATTTTAGGTTTTGTAGGAATAAGTTCTCTGTCACAGCTATCAGCACTGCCATTTTAATGTGATGGCCATCATAAATAATAGATAAATGAATGGTCATGGCTATGTTCCTATAAAACTTTATGGAAACTAAACTTTGGATTTTATATAATTTTAAGGTGTCATAAAATGTTATTATTCTAATTTTCTAAACCATTTAAAAATGTAAAATCATTCCTAATTTTTGAGTTGTATAAAAATAGGCAATGAGCCAGATTTTGCTAACCTCTAAATTAAAAGTTAGACACATGATCAATGGAATCTAAATAAACTCAAATATATAAGGTTAATTTGTTTTCAAGAAGCATAAGGCAAATAAGTAGAGAATTGTTTGTTCTTTCAAGAAATGGTACTAGAACAACCCATATACTAATAAGAAAAAACTGATAAGCCTTTATCCATATCTCATCCCATACAAAAACTAAATCAAAATCAATTGTATATATTGATTAACTTGAAATGATAAACTTTCCAAAGAAAGCACAGGAGCAATTCTCTGAAACCTAAGGTTGTCACCACTTCTCAAGTGGAATATGAAGTTAATTAGCCATACTAGGTAGAGGCAGAAATGTAGAGCAACCTGAACTTTCATTCACCGCTAGTGGGAACAATAGACAGTAATGTGACATTAGAAAACTGCTTTTGCAGTTTCTTATAAAATTAAGCATACTCTTACAATATGATGCAGTAATCCTACCAATAGGTATTGACCCAAAATAAAAACATTTGCACACACACACACACACAAAAACCTTCCTGTGAATGTTATTCATAATTGTCAAACACTGAAAAACATCCAAATATGTGTTAAATGGTGAAGAGATCAACTTTGGTAAATTCATACATTCTAATACATCCTAGCAATAAAACTCAGATGTAAACAATGTAGGTGCATCTCCATTTCACTCTACTAAATGGAAGAAGCTCAGCTCGAAGGGCAACATATTGCATGATTCTTCTGACAGAAACATTCTAGAGAAGGAAAATCTAGACACAAAAGATCCAGATCAGCTCCTGATACGGGCATGGGGAGATGATGAAGAGGAATGACAATGGAGACACTGGAGAAAGATGTGGGATGACAGAAACGTTCTAACCCTGATTTTGGTGGTGGTGGTGGTTACGTGAACATATGTGTGTGTCGAATTTCACACACTCAAACACCAAGAATGGAGGCGTATGCAAATTATATCACAATGAATCTTTGGGGAATGGGGAGAGAGAGGTAGGAACAGAAAAACAGAAATACCAGGTCTAAATGTCTAAATATTTAAAAACTAGAGAGATGAAAAAGAATGATCAGAGAATAGTGAGGAGTAGGAGTTGAAGGGAGTGAAGTGGGAAGAGAATTGAGTTTAGAAACTTGAAGTCCAAGTAAGTCCGTTGAATGCAAGTTACATCATTATATTACTGATAGGGCATGTGGGGAAAGAACTGTGTATCTGCTGGTGGACTTGGCAATAGGAAGGCCATTGGCAGAGGCTGCCATTTCATGGTCTGGTGAGTTCATAGAGGGTTCAAAGGGAAAAAAAAGAAGTGAAAATGGGGGAGTGAGTAAAGATGACACTTTTAAAGAGTTTTAAAATAAACAAACACAGTGGAGTGAAATAGCTGCCAGAAGTACAGGGATCATAGATCTTGTCTTCTTGTTTCGCAATAGTTACTACATACTTCTGTGTTGTTATGGATGACTTAACGGAGAGGAAAAATAATGATGACACAGGACGGGAAAACATTTCTGAAGCCCTATCCTTGAGTCCATGAAAGTGATATGGAGAGATCTCATTAAGATCACAGGGGAGAAGTGGGAGTAGCTGTAAGAACTGAAACAAAGGGAAGTGGTCTAGGGCAGGATTGGCAGACAAGCTGAAGTCCCCAGAACCAATGGGAATAAAAAGGGGGCTGGCTCTTTGCTCTTTGGCATTCTCATTCTCTCTCTCTCTCTCTCTCTCTCTCTCTCTCTCTCTCTCTCTCCCCCTCTCTCTCTGGCTCAAAGGCTCTTCTTCCTCAAGGAGGCCTGAGTGGTGGTGCGACAGCTGTCTGCGCTTCCCAACAAATGGTATTTTGTACGGGTACTAATTCTAGGCTTATCCTAGGATTGGGCTGGCCTGGCAGAGGGTGGCAGGTATATTCTCTGGGTGCTCTGAAGGGACAGGCTCTGAGGCAGAAGCCTGCCACTCTTCCACAATTGTGTAACTTTTGTGTATTAGGTTGTTTCAGTTTGTAAATTAACCCTACAGAAACTAACAGGGGAAAAGCTAGGAGTACCCAGACATTAGAGTTTAGCCTTCATTGATAGGCTGCTTTTGAATAAAGATTCTTTTCTTTTATCACCAAACCTTTGCCTAGAGGGTGGCAGCAGGCAGCAGGACCCTGACTTGCTGTTTGGTATCAGGAGGAGATGGAATCTAGTGTAGAGCTGTAGTGGCGAATTTGCAAAAGGTTCAAAGTAGGAAAAGTGGCTGGAGAGTGCAGTTACCAAGAAGAGGCTGTCTCCCACTCAAAGTGACACGTCTAACTCGGACATCAGTTCCTTATCTAAGGGAGGCCAGGGGTTACCGGAAGTGGTATAAATCCCAGAAAAAGGGGAATATGAGACCGACTTTAGAAGCTTAACTCATAGCCTAGTTTTTATTCAGGTAAAACTTGAAAGGTAAATCAGAGCTACCTTGAACTACTACAAAGAAAACTCACACAATCCAGAAATGCCATTTGTGGCAATTCATCTTAATAAAACAAAATTTCCAAGTTGAAGCTATCTCTGCTTCCCTGTGTTCACTGTGGCATTATTTACAATAGCCAAGATATGGACACAACCTCAGTGTCATTAGTGGATGAGTGGATAAAGGAATGTGTGTATATATACACAATGGGATATCATGCAGCCGTAATAAGTATGGAAACCCTGTCATTTGTTGTGACACAGATGAGGGACCTTGAGGGCATAATGCTAGATGAAATAAGTCTGACAAATGTTTTGCAGTCTCACTTACATGTGGAATCTAGATGCATATTCATAAGACAAATAGGAAAGAGATTGTTTGTTTCCAAAAGTGGGGAGTATGGGTGGAGGAAATGAGTGAAGGTGGTCAAAGGATACAACTTGTGATACATGAGTTCTGAGGATATAGTGTACAGCACAACATAGTGACCATAGTTGACATTATTTGTGTATTTGAAAGTTCCTAAGAGAGTAGATCTTAGAAGTTCTTGCCACAAGAAAAAAAGTTATAACTATGTGAGGTGATGGCTTATTGTAGTAATCAGCTCATAATATATACATATATCAGATCATATTGTACACTTCCAACTAATATAATATTATATGTAAATCATATCCCAATAAAACTACAAAAGAAAAACAGGGAAACCTAGAACACCTAGGTACAGGAATAGTGCATTTGGAATGCAGTGGGGAATGGGCTCAGGGAGGTAGGACTTATCAGCGGTAATTGGAGCCATAATCATGAAAACGAACACACATCTCTTCATTTAGGATGGATAATTCCAAACTCTGCCTTGCCAAGGCTCCTGCCGAAACACCAGGCTTTACCAAGATTGACTCAGGAGTCCAGAGACCCTGGGCCTGAGGTTGAAAGGTGAAATGTGACTAGAGTTAATGAGGCTGTGGCTGGCAACAGCATTAAGAAATAATATTTGTTGCCTTGGCTTTATTTGTTTTGATGGGTATTTATTATGAAATATGTGCATAGTCCAAGTGGATTGATTTTGAAGTTAAAGTACTGAGGGAGAATAGCAGACAGAAACTATGGAACCATAACAAATCCTTTTCAAATACAGAACCAATCCATCCTTAGCTGTTATTCTTATTCCATGTTTAAGCCAAGATTTTTCCCCCTCTCTTTGAATACTTTATTGAAATGGTGGAACTTATTGGAGGAAAAGAAGGTGGTCCAATCAACCAAAGTAAGTCTGACAGTTTGAGAATACTAACAGCAACTATTTGTACTTTATTACAGGTTGTGAAATGCTTTCAGAAATTTGACCTCATCTTATCTTTACAATGAAAGGACTTTTTTGCCCTTATTTTTTTTTTTAAACAAATGCAGATGCAGTATCAGGAGAGATTTACTGTCTTTCTTAAGCCTCAGACATAGCTAAATAACAGAGCCAGAGCAAAAATCTTCATGTTCTGACTTAAATCCACTGACCATTCCACTCGTCAGGGAACCGCACCCCTAACCATTCATCTCCTTTGGTATGTGGACAATCCCTATTCCCAGGCCTTTTCCCCATTAATTCTGATTTGGTTAACTGGGGCTGGGAAGTCAACTCGGACCTTCTCAGCTGCTCTGAAGCTTCCCTTCCCCTGGGGTGTTTACTAGGTTCTGTACTGCAGCCCCACCAGGGAATGCAGACTGCACGGAACCCTGGCCCCTCCCCACCCCACCCTGGAAAGCAGTACCAGCCTTGAGTCCTGAGGTCCCCATCTGCTAAGTGGCCTTCAGTAAAATAAGTCACTTCTGTAACCCTCAGTTGTCTAATTCCTCTGAAAATGAGCTAGCCTACAGAATTGCTGCCAAGATAGAAACAAAAAATAGTCAATCAATGCTTTTATGATTAATAAAAACAAAGGTTTAAAAAGTCAAGTTTGGCAAAAACACAAACTAAAAATATATAAAATAAATAAAATAAAATTGCAATCAAAACATCACTGGAAGAAGCAATGGAGTGAGAAACAAATGAGCCCTGGCTGGTAGCACAGTGGATAGGGTGCTGGTCTGTGAACCCAAAGGTTGAAGGTTCGATTCCCCAGCCAGGGCACATAACCAGGTTGCAGACCAGGTCTCCAGTCAGGTCTGTGGCTGGAGGCAGGGGAAAAACAACCATACATGGATGTCTCTCTCCCTCTCTGCCTCTCTCCCTTCCCCTCTTTCTAAAAATAATGAAATAAAATCTTTTAAAAAAGAGAAAAACAAATGAATATAGTTGTTCATCTGTAAGTTCTTTTTGGTTTAAAGGTCCATTTTAGTTCTGGTTACAAAAGTAACAATTCATTGAACATTTTCTGAAAGAGCTGACATCCAGAATTAAGATTGGTGATTCATTCTCTCTCTCTCTCTGACAGTTAGATATACACACACCTGTAAGTAGTACTTTTTTTTTTTTTTTTAACAGACCTAAATATAAACTCCTGGAATCCCAAATAAACTCCAGGTTGGTAACATCTCAAATCTGCACCAGTATGTAACTGCCTGCAGGAGGAAACTTAGGGCTTGTTCCGAAGATGATGATAGTACCTCAACTCCAGCTTGGTGGTTCTGTGGGAGGCAGATGCTGACAACAGTGTGGGGGGCTTTCCTGACAATACAAAGTTGGGGAGACACTCCAACAGCAGCTCACGCTTCTCTTGGCCCACAAGCCAATCCTGATTGTGATCTCCCACAGCTTCACTGGAGGCAGCAGGCCGCGTCCTGGCTGTGGGTTCTTACTTGCTCAAGACACTGTGTTCTGCAAGTTGGTAGGACACCTGCTAATGACTGTGGCTGGGCCTGGCAGCCAGATTCCTGGAACAGCACCCTAGTGAGGATCCTGTAGGCAGGGCAATGCCTGCCAGCAACTGTGTTGGTGCTTAATCTATTACACGTACTTGTTGTCAGTCAAGTTCTTCTGCTTGGGTTCCCCTGTCTGCCTCTCAAAACACATTTCTTTCCTGCAACTTCCCCATATGCATTGTACTCCTCAGCAACTCTGGATGACTGTTAGGGTTGAATTGTCTCCACAAAATTTACATGTGACGGTGTTTGGGATGGAAATCGTTACAGATGTTACTTCATTCAGATGAGGTCATACTGGGGTAAGGTGGGCTCTGAGCCAATAAGAATGGCCCTTGAAGGGAAATGTGGACATTGAGTGACACACACAAGGAGAATGCCCTGTGGAGATGAAGGCAGAGATTGGGAAGATACACCTATAAGCCACAGAATGCCAAAAAGTGCCAGCAAACCATCAGGAGATAGGGCAGAGTCCTACAAAGAGACCATCCCTGCCAACGCCTTGACCTCAGACATGCAGCCTCTGGAACTGTGAGACAATGCATTTCTGTCATTAGAGCCACCCAACTGGATAGTATTTTGTTACGACAGAACTAGTAAAAGAATAGAATGATCTCCAAGAAGACAGCTCTCAAATTCTGGCATATGCAGATGTGTTTCCAGAACAGCAGAGGAAGTAAGTGCACAAGGTTTGGAAGCAGAGAGAACTTGGTGTGGGAACAGAGAGAACTCAGTGTGATTTCCAGCTTAACCTCTTTTGAAAGTTTTGGATTATAGTGGTAATTACATGGTCCTGGACTTCAGATAAATTAGGTTACACATTCTGGCATCTCACCGATGGAGTCATCAGGTAAAATCACTTTACTGGAATGCATTTCTGTTTCCTGCAAACCATGGATACACAGCTACTTCCTGGTGAGAATTCAGTGTCATCATGCAGAGAGGATGCCTCCCTGTCACCAACCATAGAGGGGCAGCTGGGATTTGTTCTCCTGGAAATAAGTTCCTGGACTATTCTATTTTGCTTGCAGACCTCACAGATGGGTAGCTTTCTGGGGAAAGACTTGCTAATCATATCACAAGAGATCATTCTTGGGAAGTGCACACACATATCCCACCCACAAACACACACACATTAAACTGTTCTAAAGTTGATTATTTTTATGTATCCCTGCTAGATGCACCATTCTTTGAGGCAGACACCTTATTTTTTTAATTATGAATCTCTTGTTCTTAAGAGGATAGGTTGTCATTAACTATATGATGACTGATTGACTAAATGAATGAATGAAGAATGAAAAGGGAGTTGGGTTCTTCCTTCCTGGTGGAAGTGGGCTCTTCTTCCTGATCCTGGGACTTGAGAACTAAGGAAGAGAAAAGGGGAAGGGTCCCCATCCAGGGACGGAGGCAGAGGAAACTCGGCACAAGTTGGCCCTTATTTGTACCTAGATCTTTCCCTTTATACCACACTCACAAGACAAGTTTATGCATGTTTTCTCATCAGCTTGTGAGCTAAGACAGGAGACTTGACTTCCCCATGTATGATGGAGGAAATGTAGGCAGATGAAACAAAAAAGAATAAACAACCTTTTTATTTTCATTGTTCATTCCATTACAGTTGTCCCAAATTCTATTTCTTCTCTTTTGCTCGCCCCTACCCAGCTCCTTTCTTGCCCATAGTCAGTCTCCTCTCTGTTGCCTATGCCTCTGAGTCATTCATACATGTTCTCTGACTAGCCCCTTCTCCTACTTTCCACTAACCCTCCTCTCCCCTTTCTCCTCTTACAGCTGTCAATCTGCTCCACATTTCCTTATCTCTGGTTCTATTTTTGTAATTAGTTTATTTGTTCTCTAGGTTCTGGCTATAAGTGAGGTCATACAGTATTTGTCTTTCACCTCCTGGCTCCTTTCACTTAGATTAATAGCCTCTAGTTCTATGCATGCTATTGCAAAAGGCAGGACTTAGTTCTTTCTGTTGTGTAGTATTCCATTATATAAATGTACCATTTTTTAATCCATTCATTCACTGATGGGCACTTGGGCTGTTTCTAACATTTAGCCATTATAAATAGCACTGCTATGAACATGGGGGGTTCATAAATTCTTTTGAGTTGGTATTTCAGGATTCTTAAGGTGTATTTACATCTTAGTTGACCTGATGTTTAGCTTTTTTTACTACTAATCGTCAACACTCGGACTTCATGGAGCTGGTTTCTGAACTAGGGCTTAAGTTTCTGAGTGAGAACTTTTCAACAGACGTTTTGGTAAGAGTCAGTATTCACAGGGCCTATAGACTGGTTTTCCCAGGGGCAGCATGCCACTGGGAGATAGAACCCTAAACATAACCCATGCAAGTGGAGGAAGGAACCGCCAGGACTGAGGAGCAAGATTCTGGAGGACAGTTGCAGACAGGGAGTGAAAGTGTTTCCACGAAATCCTGGCCATGGTCTCAGTTCTGATCCTTAGTAATTGGTTGAAAATTCCCTTACCTCTCTGATGCTATTGTTCTCATCTTCAAAATGAAAAAATAAATTATCTGCTCTAATTCAGAGTTCATGACAATCTGTTGGTGTTATCCCAAAAGTATGTAGCAGACTTGCAGAAGGCTACTAATCGGGTTTTCATAACAGTCCTAAAGTCAACACTTAAAATTACATTCAAATTATTCTAAAAACTCCTTTGGGAAAGTTTTCAGTTAAAGACTATCATTATTATCTCTCATTTATCGACCATGCCCAGCTTTCCTCTAGTGTATGGACAGATTGTTTCTTGTTTTCTTTCACTTTTTTTAAAGATTTTGTTTATTATTTTTAGAGAGAGGGGAAGGCTGTGTGGCAGAGAGGGAGAGAGACATCGATGTAGGGTTGCCTTTCACCTGCCTCCAGCTGGGAACCTGGCTGGAGACCTGGCTTAAAACCTGGTTATGTGCCCTGGACCAGCGACATTTTCTTGAGCACAGAAGATGTTGCTGACTTGCATCTAAGGAACACGTGGTGGGAAAAGTATAAATACGTAATGTCAGAATCAGACCCAGCTGGGATAAAAGCATATTCCTGTCTCCCATGTCATCACATGCAGTCCAGGAAATAGGGAAATAGAGAAATGGGGGCAAAGTTTCCTGCAATTTTCTCATTGCTATGTCCCTTTCTTCATTATTATGATGTCATTCTGTGCCAGCATTCATGGTTGAAACATGTCAGTCAAATATGTATATTATGCAAGACCTTGGTGTTTGCAAATCAGAGATTCAAAGCCCTTTGTTATAACTGAAGAAGCAACCCATGGAGTAAGCCTCCCAGTCATTATCCAGAGTCGAGTCATTTAGCACTTTCTGCCTTTGGATTACATAGCTCAACCCTATTTCTGAACTCAATCCTTGGGTCTGTGACTTCCATCTGTGTGTCAGCTTCCCAGAGAAATGTGACTCAGTTCCTGCCCTGCCGTCACCCTGTTCTGTTGCAGACTTCCAGTGACTGTTAAGGAAATGAGGAATAGGATCCTATGGGGTAGAGTTGAATTTAGACATTGGCAGGAGCACCCAGGACCAACCTGTCCTCCCAGCAGGTTCCATGTTTAACCTACAGTGCATGAGGACTTGGGTATGGAGGGGTGTGTACCTTTGTGAGTCCCTTACACACTTTGAGTCTTGATAACAGTGATTAGCCAGTGACTATCTGAACTGAGTTCCTCTGGTCAAGCAAAGACTCAAAGTAATTTTCATTTTTGTGATATCATAATTCAATTATGATAAGTGTGGCTTTTTCATACCCCTTCCCACTCGGGGAGATTGGGGAGGCTAGTGTTGTGGTGGGAAGAGGTGGGAGTGGATGACATGCTAACAAGAGACCAGACCAAGACTGGCTCAAAGCCCTGCTCAAAAGCTGCCCCTACAAGATCTCGCAAGAACCTGATCTCTCTCTCCACCCTCTTCTTAGGATCCCTGTTTCCTATTTCAGTTACTATGGTTCTTAGAGACTGGGGCAGCAGGTTCTGGAATCTTGTCCTTGCCTTCAGCCTTAGCATACTACAATTCATCCACCACACTGTAGCCAGAGGTAGCTTTTCAACTGTAAATTTGACAAAGTAATTTACTGCCTAAAATGGGTCAGTGACTACCATTCCCCTGCAAGACAGCATTCAAAATCCTTAAGAAGGTTTTTAAATTACTTGGCAAGCCAGCCCAAACACACTCTCAGGCTTTATCTCTTACCACACCTTCAGAGAGTGTCGGTAGATTAATTCAAGGACAAAGGAGAAAAATAGCGCATAGAAAATAGACACAACGGTTTTCATTGGTTTCTCTAACTCTGTGGAGCTCACATATAATCAACATGAAACTCAGTGCTTCCTCTCCACCATAGTCCTATAAATAAGAAAAGACCCTAAACATTTGACTTTGCATTGGATCATCTACATTTCAAGACGGAAAAGACACTAAGGGGATTTTCTTTGTATTTGCTGAAGCTCTGTACCTACTCAGCCTTTAGGAATCCACCTTTTAAAAAATTGTTTTTTTTTAATTTAAAAGTGCCCTGAAACTGGCCCTTGTCACAATTCTTCTGTTCCCTTCAAGAAGCCTGTTATGCTCAGTTAACATGATGAATGCTGGGCTTTCATGCTCGCATAGCACTGGTGCTGAAATGGATGCTGAGTAAAATCTGACCTGCTTTAGCCACAATGAACGTTTGAGAGTAATATGTTGTGCTGCGGAGTCTATGGTTCTCTGTAAAAAGCAATCTGATTTCAACTTAACCTCAATTTGGCAAGTGTGTCCAATAAAAAACAGTGGCCCTTGGACCTCAGCCCCACTCCCAAACAGCACCCTGCACAGAGAGGGAGAAACAGAAAGAGGACTGACAACCACAATACAGCACCCAGCCATTGGAAGAGACGGTATCAGTGGCCAAACTCTGCAGAGATGCATGTGACCAAGCACTTTCTTGTAAAGTGAACAGTGATAATCCAATTAAGCAAAAAATGAGACACTTTCTGTAAATAGCATAATTAAGGCCCTGGGTAAGCTGCCGACCATCTCAAGTACAGAGAAGCCCAGAGCACATGGACATGAATAAACATACCTACAATGATGAACGGAGAAATGTTTATTCAGAGCAGAGAACGTGCAGTTTCCAAAGCCACACTCTGCTCAGGAAGAAAATGAGAGTGAATATTGGAATTCAACAATATATGACATAAAATGTGTTGTGAACGATTGTGCTCAAATTAAACACATGGTATACAGATCGTGCTTGATAAGGTATCCTCAATGAATTTCTACTAATGTCTTCATAAAACTCTCCATATTGTAATAGATAGCTATAACTTGGTAAACAATATACAAGTGAAATTTCTAATCCAGATCCTGAGAACTAGAGTGATCAGACCAGGTGGAAAGCAGTACTTGGACATTTGCACATAGGGTGAGATAATATTGTGCATTTCATTTATTTTATTCATTCAACAACTGGGCATTGATTTCCTAACACAGGGCAAGCACATTCCTAAATGTAACTTTAGTAGCTGAGGAGATGCTGCTAAACAAATCAGAAACTAAATAAATTCATATTTTTGTGGAGATGGCATAATTATGAGGCAAAGATATAAAAAACCATCTAGGTTCAGATTGTGATACAAATTATAAAGAAAAAGAAGCAGAGTATATTGAAGACAAGCAGTGACAGCTAATTTAGATAGTAGGGTCAGCAAAGGACAACCTGTGAAATGCCATGAGCCACTGAATGAAGATGACTGTTCAGGAGATCACAAGAGAGACCCAGTAAGAAGGAAGAAGACCCAATTTCTCAGGAAAAATACAAAAGGGAGCTAAAGGAGCAGAGATAGGAGACTTGGGAAAATATAATCATGACAACTAAAGCATCTCTAGAGCACATTAGAGATTTCGACCCAAGTCCACGGGTATTTTCTTTTGTAAAAAATTAATTTATTGTTGTTGTATTACAGTGGTCCTATTTTCCCCCAATGCTTTTCCCTGCCCCATGCATCCCTTCTCTTTTCCCACAGTCAATCCCACATGTTGTCCATGTCCATGGGTCACTCATATGAGTTCCTTGACTAAACTGTTCCCCTTCTTTCCCCTTTTCTCTCCTCCCTTCCTCTGCCCCTTCTGGTCACTGTCAATCTGTTCATTATTTTAGCTTCTCACACTGTTAAGGGCAAGCAGGCTGCTTTCATTATTCCCATTTTATAGATAAGAAAAAGGAAGCTGGGAGATGGTGTGTGATTACCTTTCCGTGCACAACTAACCAAACGCAACACAAGGTCTAGAACAAGAGTCTGTGAAGGATAACCTACTGAATTCAGATGGTCCCTTGCTTTTGTTCATGAAGTTTGGATGGAACTCAGCCTGTTTATTCACTTTCATATTGTCTACAGCTGTGTTCGCACCACAACAGCAGAGCTAAGTGGTTGCAATGAAATCACACGGCCTGCAAAGCCTAAATTATTTGCAATCTGACTTATTACAGAAAAATAAGTGGACCAACCTATGATCTAGAACAAGAGTTCCCTAGTTTTGGGTCCAATATAAATTCCTGTGAATGGCACTGTATGAATCTATTTCCTGCTTATCTTGATCACTGACTATAAGTCCAAGTCCTTAAAGAAAGGACCATATTTTAAGTGATGTATCCTGGAAAAAGAAATGAATGACATTTGTTGTCTTGCCTCAGTTTCAATAAAAAATTAAAAAATGAAAATGAGCCATATAAATTATTTTTGTATCTATTAACCTAATGGTTATTCTATAAATCCAGCTATTCATTCATGTTATTTGTTTCCTACTGAATCCAAATTACTTTATCAACATTGAAAATGGGGAACCAGTCTATATTGTTATGGTGATAATGACAGATGAAATTCTGAGTCAGTGCTTTATTTCATGATGAGCACCGTTGTCAGTGACAGAGTAAGAAGATTGAAATAAAAAATTAAGTCCTAGAAAAATACTTTCTTGAAGTATTGAGTACTCAAATGCTTCACTAGGACATTACTTCAAATATCTAAACACTCCACACAATATGATCAGTGATCAACATTTTTCTGAGTTCATCATTAATTATTTCATTTTTCATCAACCATTGTTAAATGTTATTTCAGCTACCTGTTGCAATGAATCTCCTTCACACTGAAGGCTTAAAACAGCAATCAGTTTTTTAAAATTATCTCTCAGAATTCTGGGGGCTCGACTAAGCTCAGCTTTGTGGTCACTGCTTCTCATGTGGTTAAACAAGACAAGAATAGGAATTATGCCAAAGGGTTCCTCGCCAGCATGCATCTGCTGATGGATGCTGGCCATTGGCTGGGACCCCAGATGGGGCTGTCTGTTAGAACACCTACCCATGACCTTGCCATGTAATGTAGACTCCCTCCCAGCATGCTACCTGGGTTATAAGAGCAACCACCTCAAAAGCAGGAAGTGCAAGTAGCCTGCTTCTAACAGCCTGGACCTGAGAACTCACAAAGTACTTCTTTTCTTGGAATCTAGTAAAAAAATGAACAGTCACAGACCTTAGTTCAGGTGGTAAGTGCCACTGCCCCACCTGTCAATGAGAAGAGCATTAAAGAATTGCAGGGTCTTCTTTATAAATTTCTAATGTGGTATTCAACCTCAGTTATGGACATTACTCCCAAAGTCAAAATACATTTACTTACTACCAAGTTCCACAAGAATTTCATCTTATCATGGCCCAGAATTATTTTAGTCTTGTCCATCAGAATTATATGTAAGCGTAGACAGGGAGAGGTGAAAGTCAGCCATCGCAAAGGCCTTCATACTTGATACTGGCTGTTGACTGCATCTGATAACTGGATCATCTACACTTGGCCTCACCATACAGCTTGGGCTTCCTCACAGCATGGCTGGATTCTAAGAGCAGATGTTCTAAGAAGCCAGAAATGGGAGAAATGCTTTCCTTAGTCCCTGAGCCCAGAAACTGGCCCGATTGTTGTTTATGTCACACCCTGTTGGTCAAGCAGAAATAGATTCTAGTTTCAAGCAGAGGGCATACAGGCACACCTATAACTGTATGTCAGATACTTTGGGGGCCAATTATTTTAACTTCTAGAAGTTCCTACTATGTTACAGACACACAAGGGTATGTATATTAAGGTCTTATAAAAATGAATAAGGCCTGCAGGATCTCCTGGAGGAGGTCACAGTCTACGATGGCTTCCTAATATATTGTATCTACTCAAGTTGGATCTTTTCAGAATTCCCTGTCCTGCATGAGTCCAGGTTAGGGTTTGTCGCAGAAAAATGGAGCATGAGGTTGCAAGTGAAACCTCAGTTATCCTTTTCCAATTTAGGCTTTGGGGGACAAAAAACACTGCAGTTTCTGCGCATTGTTGCTGATACGCTGACTTAATGGCCACATTGGGGCAAAAGCAGTATTGCACTAAAATTACATATCCTCTGCCTTCTGCTGGATTTTCTTTTTTAGCTTGTGCAAGTCTGAAGTCAGGTGGGTGTTCTAACCTCGTGGAAAAAGACATCGGTTTCTTCTGCAGGCTACCTGCCTGGCTGAGGCTGGAGCTTGTGATGGGTGTGGATTTCAGTTTGTCCTCATGTGTTCTGGTTTTCCTTACAGATTCCAGTCTTCCCTGCTGCCCTCAATTTTACATCTAGCTTTTTCTTTTCCTCCATCTGCTGGGCTTGCTGACCTTCTGCAACTTCAGCTCTTCCTTTAACTTCTTCATCATCACCCACAAGTACACATGGCTTCACCCCTACAATAAATCACATTACTCATCGTGGGCCTTCTTCCCTGACAGAATCCCAACACAGCATATGATAAGTTCATTATCATACTTAGAATACAGAATAATATGCTTTATCATGTAAAGATACATAAAGAAATAACTAACCAGGAAATTAGTAAAGCTTTCACTTTTTACCCTGGTCCTTGAATTTATAAATACGTTTTTCCCCATGCAGGAAAGATGGTAATGACACTCCATATACAATCAGCATGGATTCCACTGACCTTAAAGAGATTGACTAAATAAATCACCCTTATTGACCATAGATGGTCCTTCCTTCATTCACATGATTTGGCAGCCACTGGACTTTCTCTGTCCCTCTTGTTCATGAACTTTGCATCTGGTCAGGACAGCTTTGGGATTCAGAATATCTCACTCATACCCGCCCTCCTTCCTTCTGATGGCTGTTGGGGGTTACTACAGTAAGATGCTACTTACTCAGGTCACAGCAAGGTCAGGTGGGAGAATTTGAATAACCTCCTTATTTCCCCTGAGTTGGCTCCTTGAGGATCCAATTAATTACCCTATTTCTAGTGCGTTCCCAGAACTCCAGGCACATGCGGGAACAAATGAGTGCATCTTTAAAAAGCATTTTCTCAAAGGGAACATCAATCATTTCTCAAGCCAAATATAGAGGCTGGCTGCTATGGGAAGACTTATATAGAAAAGTGCCATCCCTGAGTTTTAGACTTCCTATGTCACAACTAACCCCTTGGACTCTGAAAACCTCACACAGCTTCCACAAGCCTTAGTTTATGAAACTGTAAAATAAGGAATGCCGTCTTTACGAGTTTTTGTTGGGGGTGTCATTGGCGATCTTGGTTGAATGGTAAATAAAATGTACTGTTTTTGTTAGGTGCCAGCCTTTGTTTTCATCATTAGTGTCATGAAGTAAAAAGACTTGAGAGTCTAATGACCTAGGATTTTACTCTTTTATTTTTTTAATTATTATTTTTAGAGAGAGGGGAAGGAAGAGAGGCAGAGAGGGAGAGAGACATCCATGTCACCTGCCTCCAGCTACAGACCTGGCTGGAGACCTGGCTTGCACCCTGGTTATGTGCCCTGGCTGGGAATCAAACCAGCGACCTTTGGGTTTGCAGGCCAGTGCCTTATCCACTGCGCCACCAGCCAGGGTGGATTTTACTCTTTAATCTCAGACTTTATTTTCTTGCAGGGTGGTTGAGGGTGAGAAAGATGGTATATAATACAGCTTGAACAGCATCTGGTGCGTTACAGGTTTTCCTTATTGCAGATCCTTTTGAGTAGGGGTGTGGTGTAAGCTTGGTGTCCTATTAAGATGGTGGAACATGTTTGCCCACAGGATTCAGGGGTACGGATATCCTGACTTGGTGAGCCACTTCTGTCCACTGCCAAGCCATGAGGAATAATAACAATGCAAATAACAGGCAGGGTGACCCTTTACCAGTGCTGAGCAGCGGGTGGATTAGGGTGTCCTCAGAGGAACCTATGAAGTCCTACACTGTCGAGTTCAGCTAGAACAGCTTTTGTCTCTCTGCCTCAGACCTAAGTCTTGGAACTTGCCATTCAAAAGATGGTAGAAAGCTTCACTGAGCAGAGAGGGATACAGCCTGAGAGGATATCTCTGCCATTGGCTACATCCAGACTGGTCTACACCGTACTTACATGTATCCCAGCTTGTACCTATTTAAAGCAGATTAAAGCACTTTGGTGTAGTTCTGATTTTAGGTAGCTGATCTTGAATGTTGCTTCTCCCTGGTAGCCAGTTTCCATGTTCTTCAATAGAGAAGTTGGAGGAGGTCATTTGTTAATTCCCGCTCCCAGATCTAACCTTCCAGGCGATAACTAGTTATCTAAGTTCCTGTAAACTACTTAAGGAAAAAAATAGGCAAGGTTTTATTCTTCAGGAAATAATATTGCACTTTGGTTTTTTAGTTCAAAAAAAAAAATCTCTGCCATGTCCATTTATTTTAACAGAAACAAAATGTTGGTGATTTTGCTAAATTTAAAAATAGAGCCTCTTTGGAAAAAAAGGACAGTCACGTTGTTTATAAATAGCAAGCCTTCAACCCCCGGGGCTCGTTCAGTTAGAAAGAATAGCTTAAACTGAAATGCAGAATCAAAATAAACCCATTTAACTGGTTTGTCAAGAACCCAGGTGCAAGATTCAGAGCTCTTAGGTCAGCTAAAAGAATGGTGCAGAGATCAAAAATTAAGAAATACCCAATGTGCTGTGAGCAGGATGACACTCTGCTTTAATAGTTGCCCATTTTACAGAAGAGGAGACTGAGGCTCAGGGGACTTAGCCGACTGGCCTCCGGTCACAGACAGAGGGGAGACTGGGGTCACACTGCACTTGCTCTTTCTGTTCTATTGTCCCCATTTTTTGCAGCCATTTCTGAGACAATCACGATACTTTCCTTATCCAACCACTTCCTTTTGACTCAGCTCATCCTAAGCACTGAGAGGACCTGAGCTCAGAAGCAGGCCTGGGTAGAGGCAAACCAGTGATTGATGAATCAATTAATAGAATAACATGTGTAACAGAGACTACACGCAGGATACTATGAAATGAACTTCAGAAGAAGTGCAGTCCTTGGTTTTGACACCTATGCTCCAGTAAGTAAGACAAGATGATATCTAATTATATGTTAGAAATAAATAGTGGCCTGAGAAATATACAATATTTATTTCTTGGGTATTCGCCAAAAGCAATGGTACTTATGTGCAGAGAGTAGTCTTCCACAAAAAATAAAATAAAATTTTAATTATTTCTTCACTTGCTGAAACATATAAGACTTCTACAAATGATACAGAAATTCTCCAAGAACCAATTTGTTCAAACTCCGGACCATAAAGGCATGATGAATTTATTTACTGTTTGTTTTTGGTGAGCTACTTCATGGGGTTTGATGAACAGAATTGCTTTTCTTAAAAGAAATTTTAGACTTACACAAAAATTAAATAGAAATTACAGCTTTCCTATAACCCTTCACTTCTACCACTGCAGAGGGTTTCCTATTATTAATATAATAGTGTGGCCCATCTGTTATAGTTGATAAGCCAATATTGAAATTTTATTATTAACTAAAGTCTGTAATTTACAGTAGGACTTACTTATTGTGCTACACAGTCTACAGGTTTGGTAAATATATAATAATATATCTCTATCATTATTATTAACAGAGTAATTTTACAGCCCTAAAAATTTCCTGTAATCCATCTATTTAGCCCTCTATCCTCTCCAAACTCTGGTAACCACTGACCTTTTAATTTTCTCTAAAATTTTGCCTTTTCTGGGATATTATATTGTTGGAATTACATAGACTGGAACCTTTTCTGATTGGCTTCTTTCACTTAGAAATGTACACTAAAGATTTATCTATGTCTTTTTGTGGCCTGATAAGTCCTTTCTTTTTTTTTTACCCCCCAGAGAGAGGGTTAGGGAGGGAGGCAGAGATGGAGAGAGACATCAATGTATGGTTGCCTTTCACCTGCCTCCAGCTACAGACCTGGCTGGAGAACTGGCTTGTAACTTAGTTATGTGTCCTGGCTGAGAATTGAACCAGCGACTTTCGTGTTTGCAGGCTGGCACCTTATCCACTGTGCCACCAGCCAGAGCTTTCATTTCTTTTTATATCTGAATAAGCTTCTACAGTCACACGGTTCTTTATTGGCAAAGTTGACTATCAAAGTCTGGCTTATTCTCTGTGGTTTCAAGCTCCTTATTTCTCTGTTACACCATGCTGTTTCTCAAAAAGGGCTAGGCATCTAGGACTGAACTTTCAAATGAGTTTGTAACACAAACCACACGGTAACATGTTCTGTGGGTGCCCTGCCCCCTCCCCACTGTACTTGTCATTCCAGGATCTGCCAACAGTGGCCTGCTGTAGGCACCTAGGACTCTCTACCTACAGGCATTTAATCAACCTTCATTTCAGACCGGAGTACCGAAAACTACCCATCCACCATCAACAAGTTGGAATTACAGGAAGAGAAGCCCACCCCCTCAATTCCCAGGCAGGGTGACTATGCGGTTTGTTCCCCACTGTGTCTCAGGCTCCCCAGCCAGGCTGGGCTCAGGTGGCCCACAGCAGGCATCTGCTTGAGAACAGATGCTTCCTTCCCTGCCTCCTCCAACTTTCCCTCTCTGCAGCTAGTGCTCCCTAGACTCACCTCTCAACTTATCAAATAAATTCTTTCACTGGACATCTAGTCTCCAGAACCACTTTTGAATGAACCCAATTTAAAACACCTTTTTCACCTTAAAAATAACAAATAAAAATGAAAAGGTGGTGAATGGCCTTTAAAATGTTTGGTACCTCTATCTTTACAGGTGAGCTTCTCAAACTGTCTTGTGCTTTTATTTCTCATTGCTTTTCCTTATAATTAATATATTTTAACAACATTACTACTTGCCTTATTTGCATAGAAGGAAATAAAATGAAAAAAAAATGTTCAAGACAATGCTAACATCAGGTATCAAAGAAGTAAAGTGTAATAGTGTCCCCAACAGCCTCTGGGTTATGATCTTGAGTCATTTTTTAGAATGGCCAAATCCAGAACATTGCCAACACCAAATGCTGATAAGGAGGTAGAGGAACAGGAACTTTCCTGCACTGCTTGTGGGAAGGCAAAATGATGCAAATGCTTTGGCAGATAGACTGGTATTTTTATAAAACTAAATATAATCTTACCATGTGACCCAGAAATCATGCTCCTCATATTTACTCAAAAAGTATTTACACACACACACACACACACAAATGCGTACATGTTTATAGTAGCTTTATTTATAATTAGTAAAACTTGGAAGCAACGAAGACGTTCTTTAGTTAAGTGGACAGATAATAAGCTATTCATAGATAAAAAGAAAGGAGCTACTAAGCCATGAAAAGACATGGAGAGAGCTTTAATGCATTTACTAAGTGAAAGAAGTCAATCTGAGGATTATAGTCTATAATTATGACTATTTGACATTCTGGAAAAGACAAAACTATGGAGACCAGAAAAGATCAGTCATTGCCAGGCACGGGTGCTGGTAGGGATGAATAGGAAAATCTCAGAAGATTTTCAAGGCAATGAAAAAACTCTGTGTAATTTTATAATAACATATATATCATTATATATTTGTGGAAACCCACAGGATGTAATATTTGAGGTACATATTAATATAACAACAATATTTTATAGAGTAAGTATGTGAAGCACACATAGGATTGCTCAGCCATTAAGTGGTAAAGCTAAATTTAAAAGCAACACCTTTGATCCTAAATCAAATTATATAACTTCTTAGGTGTGGCTTCCTTCTAAGTGGACATAATAGGGTAAAATATATATAAAATTCCTGACATTTAGGAAATACATAACAGATGTCTTTTGTATCTCATCAAGAGTGAATCCTAAGAAAAACGATGCACTCTGGGTGATCACAATGTGTCGATGAGGGTACAATCTTGGTAAGAAATGTACAACTCTGGGGACAGATGTTGATAACGGGGGTCTGTAGATGGGGGAAAGGGGGGTGGGTGGGCAGAGGGTACCTGGGAAATCTTCATACCTTTTGCTCAATTTTGGTATAAACCTAACACTGCTCTAAAATGTCAAGTCTCAAAAAATGGTATGCCACCTTGCAGGCATGAATAACAGTCCCATCATAGTCACGTACTATACCCCTTCTAGGAGAATTGAATAAGATCTTTCTTTAATAAGCTGATAAAAAGAGTCAACCCTTGACTTATACACAGAATACCCTCAACAATGAGTTTTTTAAAACCCAGAATGTAAAAGCAGTTCTTGCATTGCTCAGAATTTGTGACTACTCCCACTTCCCCACATTAGGCAAAGCCTCCTCCCCGCACCGTAGTGCTTATCTTTGTAGACAGGACTTGTTCTGGGAGGCAGGTGTAAGGCTCATTTAAGGGAAATAGGCCTCATTCCGAAAGATGGCATACTTTGACAAAGTGCTTTTTAGTAATAGATGGGGACCTGCATTTGCCTGTAGGGTCATAGATTTATAAAAAGAAAGTTGCGAGAGGAACACACCTAGAGGTTGCAGATGGACTCAGTGGAGATACTTGATGGGGTGCAGATGTCATGCACATGCACCTCCGTTCAGGATGCATTTCATCTCTCCTAGACGTGGCCCAGCTCATGGCTGGCGCATTCCTCAATGGTGGTGGTGGCATGGGTGACATTCACGCTTCCTTTGCTGCTTCTTTTCAGTCCTTGGCAACACCAGATAGCTGGTGAAATTCCTTATTATGTTACCCAATTTCAATGTGAATGTATTTAGTCCACCTCCTTAGAGCATGTAAATTCTGCACATGCCTGGGAAATTAGAAGTCAATCTTTCTTATATTTATAGCTCTGAAAATGAAACATGCAGCTAGAAGCCCTTTTTTGTTGTTGTTGCTCTGGCAAAAAAATAATTTTAAAAATATAACTCACAGCCTACATCACTGGAAGAATGAGAAGCAATAACCAGTTTTCCAAAGCAATGGTTATTACTGAGAATTAAGGTTTCCCCATCCCCAAAATAAAGTAATTATAAAACTTACTGAGAAATAATGTTGCTTGTTGCAGGTAAGGGGATGCTTCTTCCACTGAATGTCAACCACTTTATTTGCTCCTTTGTTGAAAGAGTCAAAATGAAAGGAGAGACAGAGAGAGGGAGGGAGGAAGCGGGGGAAGAGAGAGAGAGGGAAGGAGGGAGGGAGGGGGAGAGAGAGAGAGAGAGAGAGAGAGAGAGAGAGAGAGAGAAAGGAGGAAAGAAGGAAGGAAAAAAAAAAAAAAAGGAGAAGCTGTTCTATGATACTTTGCCTGGTTCCTTTAGTAAAAGGCCTCAGGAAGGCTCTCAATTGAAGTTCATTGAAAGTTTAATTGAAGTTATTAAATGACTGCTTTTGGCAAAAAAAGAAGAAGAAGAAAGACTTAGCAGTACTTTGTCAGCAGTGTTATAGGCAAAATTATTTATCTCTCTTTTACTAGCTTTATGATTTTTGTTGCCAGACTCATAAAAGAGTATAGAGATGCTACTTCGAAAATAACAGGTAGAGTTTGGTTTTTAAAAAGCTGAACAGAAAATATTCACTAGTCAAAGTTATTAAAATATATAAAAGGACACATTTTAATGTATGTAATATATGAAGATATGTGTATAGATCAGCTCCTATAGAAAAATAGGTAATTTTGTATTCTTCAAACTGAGGCAAAGATACCACCTTTATTTATTGATAGGAGAAATCTAAGCTATTTTTCTTCTTTCAAAAATTACTTTTTAGGTACGAACTATTCTTTAACTTTGATTCTTGAACTGCCAGAGCATATTTCCCTACCAGATCATGCTAAGTATTCAGTTACAGAGTTTCTGAACATCTATTTATGCGTGAATAATTCAATGTATTTTTGGAGAGGTGCTCATGAATGGTTAATGAACATGTCTGTACTAAGCACATCTGAAAGATGGGAAGGAGGGTTACTTGTTCGTTCCCAGGCTTGAATCCAATGATAAATCAGGAATCAAGATAAAGAAAGTTATGTGGTCTATCCATGAGGTAATCCTCTCCCATCCACCCCCTTTGGTTTGTGAGACTAAAACAAAAAACAAAAAAAAGCATGTGATTACACATGAACATGTGAATATCATTCTACTCAGTCCTTGACCCATTATTAAGTGCCAGGATGGAAATCCTGTCTTAAGGAAATGAAAAATTAGAAATCTACTGTGGTATATTGATAGAAAATATTCTCACCCAAGGACTGAAAAATTGATGTTTTGTTTTATTGAAAACATCACCTTTTCAAAGTAGAATTCCCATTAATTTGAGAGTCAACATTCAAAGCATGTACATCATTGAGAATCCCAGTGGATGGGAGACTTTATGTGCCCAAGAAGTTTTCCATCTGAAGTTGAAGTTAAAAATGAGTAACATATTCCTCTTTTTCTTTTTCTTCTTCCCTATTTCCCTCCAATAAGAAAGTGGCTGAGCTGATTATAACTTTACACAGTGTAAGTTGTACAGATCTCTGCAGTTTCCAACTGAGACACACTGATTCTCAGGACCATGAATGTTCTTACTCATGACCTTTCAACCTTCTCACACATGGTGTCTCCACTCAATGTTTACAGCAGTGTGTGAGTTATTCACATACCAACAGCATTCTTTCAGAGATTACATTTGTGAAGCTTACATAGGGTTTACTCCAACATTATTTGGAAAAGCTGAATTTGAAACCAATATCTTTGATTTTAAAACAGTTGATATAGATTCTTAGATGTAGTTTCCTTATAAGTGGATGTAATAAAGATAAAGCACATGTAAATTTCCTGACACTCAGAAAGTATATAGCAAATGTTTTTGTTGTTTTATAGCAACACAGTATGAGGTTCTGATTAATGAGAAGTTGCATAAACTAGGATTCCAGAATAATCAAGAAAGTACCATAATTAAAAATATAACCCTTGTTTAGAAGTGATTATGTTATTATTAGAGAATTAGAGAAGTTATTAAGTCCAACTCTAAGGAAGTACCTGAGTGCATGTCAGTCAGTAAAGTCACAAATCACAGTGAGACAGACAGCAGGTAGATTTCACTTCCTGTTGTGATCTTTGGCACAGAATAGGATGAAGGATGGCGGTATATGAGGTGACACAGAGCACAAACGGTTTCAGGATAATGAGGGCAAGATTACCCCTCGGCACTAGGCCCTGAAAGTGCTCTTTTCCTAACTAAAGCTGGAAACATTTCTAACTAAAGCCAGAAGACATTTTGAAGAAAGCCATCTCTAATTTTTTGCAGTAGACACGTTTACATGAAAGGATGACCACAACTTTATTATTTCCAGAATGTGTAAGATAGCAACTAAAACAACAATAGCAAATGATCATTTTTATAGTTTGCAAAACTCGCCACAAAAATCCCGCTGTGCCTGAAAGTAGTCCACTTGGCTCTGTGTGGCTCTCCACCCCATGAAATTGCAGTATTAGCTGAATAACCCAGGCTGAAGATTAAAGCACTTGTGAGTTGGGGCTTAACCACTTACTGTTCTTGGGATCCTACATTTTCCATAAGAAAGAGTCCAAACTAGCTTCTGGAGCGGGAGGAGCCACGTGAAGGACAACCAAGGTGTCCCAGGGGAGAGCCAACCAACTGCCAGCAACATGGGAGACCATCCCAGCTTCAGACACCAGCTTGGCTCACAGCTAACCACGAATGCAAGAGAGTCCAGCAGAGCTCAGACAGGAAAAAGCATGTATCCAGCACACAGTCTTCTAAGATCAGTCACATCACTGTTGTTTCACACCCCTCGTTGTGGGATGGCTACAGCATCAGCTAACTAACAACACTGAAAGGACAACCGGTGAAAACTGAGCCAGCAAGGCAAAATCTCCGCATCCTTTAAAACGTGTCTCAGAGAAATGGCCAGCAGGGTGACCGAGCAAACCTTGTGCTTGACTAGGATTCACCACAGCAACAGGGTCCTGTAGATCCACTCCCTGTGGTGGTGGTTATCCTGTGACCTGTTCAGCTAACCTGAATGCAAACCCAGACTACCTCGTTGTGCACTAAGCTCGCTGACCTTCCTGGGGAGGAAAGTTTTATTTCTTAAGTGATGATAACACACACACATTTAGTTGTGATATCTTTTATTCAGATTCCCTATTTAGGAAATGCTGCATAATCTCTTTTTAAATGGACTTGAAAGGCACACAGCAGTTGTACTAAATTTCTGCTAGTCCTTAACCCTGGGTGAGGGTGGGGGAATACAATGGATTTGGTGCTTACAAGGAAAGGACAATTTCTTGATGTCCTTTAAATGAAAGGCCTTGTCCTCAGCTGTCTTTTCTCATAAACGGACCCCTTCTGGGTGGTTTCATCTACGTCAGTGTCTTACATTCCATTTATATCACAGGGAATTCCAGAGCTACATTCCTGCCTAGGGTGTCCACAAAATTCCAGCCTCATGTCCGACTATTTAATAATCCCCTCCCACCCTCAGATTTCCAGTAGACATCTTAATTTCAGCACTCCCAGAAGAGAAGTCATGACTATTTGCCTGCCAAGGGTTTGGTAACCTATCCTCTCCACTTTGTGACAGCCCACCATCCAGTCATGCGCGCCTGACATCCGGGAGTTACATACATTTAATACTCTGTCTCCCTCCTTGCACTCTTACCCAACCCAATCCATCAGCAGTCCCACTTTGTGAGAGCTCCAAAGCATATCCACATCCACCCACTCCTCTGTCTCCATCCACTCTACCACTAAATCACAATCTTCTCTTGCCCACACCAGTGCAAATGCTCCCAACAACTCTCCCATTCTTTAAAAAACAAAACAAAACCCCAAGGGATTGTCTTAAAGATAAATCAGATGATATCACTTTTTTTCATCTTATTTTTTAATTATAGTTCACATTCAATGTTATTTCGAATTAGTTCCAGGTGTACAGTGTAGCGGTTAGACAATCATGTATGTACTTTATAAAGTGATCCCCCTGATAATTTCAGCACCCACCTAGCACCACTCGTACATAGTTATTATGGTATTGATTATATTCCCTACTTTGTACTTTACATCCCTGTGACTATTTTGTGACTACCTATTTGTACTTCTTAATTCCTTTAACTTTTTCATTCAGTTCCCCAATCCTCTTCCTATTCAATAAATGTTGTTGGGAAAATTGGGCAGGTACATACACGCTAATGAAACTACACCACCTTCTTACATCATCTACAATAAACTCAAAATGGATTAAAGACTTAAATGTAAGACTCAAAACCATTAAACTCCTAGAAGAAAACACAAGCAGTAAATCCTTTGATATGTTTCTTGGAACTATAATATCACTTCTGAGAGAAAACTCCCACAATTGCACTGAAGGGTGCCATCTATGTCATATACCAACCACATTGACAAAAGGATCATTTTGAGGTGCTGGCACTTGAAGCATCATAAGCACAAGAAGACATTTTGAACCCCTCTTCCTCCTGAAAGCAGGAGGTAAAAAGTAAGGGACAAATCACCTGGCTATGTGCTAGTGCTATTCAAGATGCCCAGTTCATTTATTCATTCAACGCTCAGCGCAGACCTTAATGGTAAGTGCTGTTATCATCCCCATTATGCGGGTGAGGAGACTGAGGCACAAAGAGACTAAGTCACCTGCTGGATATCCCACAGGTAGGATGCACCTCAGACAGCACTTGACCATGGACAGGCTGGCTCTAGAACCAATGGACTTCACCCCTAAACTCTACTGATAAGGGTTTGTGCAAAAACGCCCATGCCTATGTATTCCTTATTTGTCCTCTCCACCCCAACTGTTTAGAACAGTGTTTGGCCCAGAGTGAATACTTTTTTTTAAGTTTAATTTTATTGTTGTTGTATTACATCCATCCCCTTTTTACCCCCTACCACTTCTTCCCCACCCACCCACTCCTCACCAAAGTCAATCCCACTTGTGCATGTCCATGATTCTTCCATGCTAGGTTCTTGACTAAACTGCTCCCCTTCTTTGCCTTTTCCTCCCCACTCCCCCCTGTCCCCTCTTCTCCCTGCCCACTGAAGGCCTATTCACTGTATTCATATATTTGGTTCTGTTTTGCTTGTTGTTAGTTTTGTTCATTATTGTCCTGTAATGGGTGAGATCATATGGTATTTGTCTTTCACTGGCTGACTTATTTCACTAAGCATAATACTTTCAGAGTGAATACCTTTTTTTAAAATGTTGAATAAATAAATACATTTCAAGAGAAACGTGTTTATATTGTTCATTTCATACACACACAATCTAGAAAGCAGAATGCTGTGTAACCTTGAGCAACTTAAATTTAACTTTTCTATATTTCAAAAAAAAGAGGAAACATGTAATTACTTCAATAGATATAGAAAATGCCAATAATAAAATTTAAAATCACTCATTTTGAAAAACTCTCTAGAAATATAAAGAATTGACCTTAACCTATAGCTGAAAAACCTACAGAAAAACATTAGACTTAATGGTATAATATTGGAAGTGTTTCCTTTGTAATCAGGGATAAATTTTGCCTATGTCTTCCTAAAGAACTTTTATGGTGCCATGACTTTTAAGTCTTTTATCCATTTTATCTTGGTATAATGGTGTAAGTTGGTGATCTAGTTTCATTTTTTGTGTGTACCAGTCCATCCAGTTCACCCAACACCATTTATTGAAGAGGTTATTTTCACTCTATTGTATACTCATGCCCATTTGTTAAATAATCATTGACCGTAGACTTGGGTTTGTTTCTGTTTTTTTCAGTCTGTAAAAATAATATGATGTTTCTATATTTCAGTTTTTTATATATATATATAATGGGAATAAGCATAGAACCTATAACATGCAATGGTAAGGATTAAATAATTTGATATAAAGAAAATATTTAGAACAGGGCTCTGTATGCATATACTATAATGTTACTGTATATTTTATATATGGTTTTATTATAGAATTGTACATATAATTTTATCATGTATTTTATATAATTTCTCAATAAATGTTAGGTGTGCCAATAAAGAAAATAAACCTGAATGGGTGGAAAACAGTTTTTTCCTTTTGTGCTTTTTTTCATTTACCAAATTTACAAATGCACAAATATATTGTATTTATTGTATTTATCTATATAGCTAATATATATTTTTGCATATGTCACTGTCAGTTTTCTTAGAATAAATTCTTACATATATAACTATGGGTCAAAAACCATGCTCACTGGGCCAGCCTTGGGTATGCATTGCCAAATTGAAAAGCTGAACCAATTCATCCTTCTAGCAGACATTTGTGGGAGTGCCTATTTTCTCTCTCACTTTGCTGAGATGAAAGATTATCATTTTAAAAACTTGCTAATTTGAAAAGTGCCTCTTTATTTTAGTTTGCAATTTACAAAAATTAATAGTGTATTTCAACCTTTTTTACAATGTGCTATTGCCATGGAGGTGTTTGTTTTGTAGATAACATTTTCAGGAATCTAGACTGCATTTCCCACTGTCTATGGGTTTTCCAAACAGATGCACCGTAAGGCAGTCAAGTTCATTGTCCTCGGCAACAAGTTTTAATCTCCTCTGGTCCATCCCTAGGTTTTTTCCTCCTTCTGGTTTCCTTCCCAAAATAATGACACACAGTGTTAGCCTAATCAACCAAACTTTTACTGTGTTCATTTCACCCTAAGGAGGCACTGCATCTCCATAATCCAACCTTTAAACGTCTCTCATACCTGTCCATTCAGGGTCCACCCTCGCTAATATAAGTGGTTGATCAATACTCAGAGGTGTGTTTGTAGCTTCTTAAAAGGAATCTAAGCCTCAAACTCATTCTAGCAAATGGTCAGTTCCTCTGCTGCCTCAGAGATTGCTTCAAAGTGCACATGAGCTAACAATGGCTCTCCATCCCTTTCTCCTCTTGTGGCTGTGGAACCTTTTATGTGCATCTTTGATATTAATTTTTCAAACAGTTTAGCATGCTCATCACTGGTTTAGGTGAGAGGATTTTAGGTAACCCATGGATGGCACCCATTTTTATTTCACTACTTATTTATATTCATTGCATGCACTAGACATAATACTGTATAATGTGTCTAATGAAGGATATCATGTTGTATTTACAAATGCCTTATGATTAAATTGATGTAAAAATTAAAAAGCAAATACAGAATAAACAAGACAGAATATGGAAATATGTCTAAAAATATCTCCAAGAAGATATACTTGAGTTAAGTGTGTGGAAGACTGTTTGATGTGGTACATTATATTTCAGTCACTCTCAGGCTGAATTTCCCCCACTAGGGAAGGAGCTCCAAGATATAGGGACTCTCTTGTTTCTCTTTGGTCCCCAATCAATTTTACATGAATTAAAATTTTTTTTGAATAAATGAGCATATAAACTTTTTTCCTTTTTTGAATTGAACATTTGTTCTGTGCCTGGTATTGACTAAGTTCTGGTGGAAGAGAAAGAAGATGAGAAGGAAAATTTGTGTAGTGTCACTGACTTTTCTAAAATCCTAAAAGTATTGGAGGATTCATCTTTAGTGCCTTGTGTTCCCCTATCATTTTATTTGTGGATCTGGGAACCACTATTTGAAATTTTTCAAGGCATCCATTGTAAATAGTCAAGTATGTTATTACCAATTAAGTTTGATTTATAATTATATGTATGTAGAGGTTATTTTTAGAGAGGACAACATCTAATATGTTGATAAAAATATAAATGGAGCTCTGTCTTTGTGATTTCTTTAACAAAAGAGAACCTACCTCTTTCTCATTTGTGATCTCCCCACTACACTTAAATTTAAAACATATTTACACATGGCAGAGAAGAACCCCTTCTGTGCTTTGAACCTCAACTATATAATAAACAGTCAAATAAAACACATCTAGGGCCTTAGGCTTTTCGATGTTTGCTATTCCACAAACCCTTAAATAGTAATTTCTTTGTTGCACAAAGCTCTACTCTACCATGGAAGGAGGGAAGTACTCAACTGCTGGCCAAGATCTCATCCCTCATATTTCTTTCTTGAAGTCAACATTTTTCTGGTTGTCGCAGAATAGAAACACAGCTCAAACTGGTTAAAGCCCCAGGGAAGATGTTGCCTCACTTAATTGAAAAGCCCAGTGGTACCTTTGGCTCAGTGGTAGCTGAATTCGGGTGCTCTAATCATGCCAATGGGAATCAGTCATTTCTCTCTCTTCCTGTGGATGTCGGCTTTTTAAAAACTTTAGTGCGCTACTTTTGGCTTTGCTCTCATACAGCCAATATATAACAGCTAAGCAGCTCTGGGCTTATATGATTTATGAGGAGCATTCAGGAAAGAAAACAGTGATTTCAGCAGCTGCCGATACTAATATGGGACAGGGATCTTCACATGAAGGGTCTATTTGAAATCGGGTCCTGATATGACAAGTTAGCCTTTCACTGAATGCTTATTCTGTGTGTTACCCAACACATGTACAGAGCACCAAATACATTCAGGCATCTGCAACAAAGATCCAATAGCTGTAGCTTCTGTATTCTAGTTTTTGAGGGTTACAGACAAGTAAATGAGAGTGTGGTGTTTATTTTTATATTATATTATTATATTATACTTATATTTACTATATTATTACATTAATCTGCAGATGCATGAAGGTAAGGCACCTAAGTGAGTCCCAAAAAGTCAGGAAACCTGAAGGATATGTTGGAGTAACCTCAGTAAAGGAACTTTAGAATGCAACCCCTCTTTGTAGTCACCGTGTGGTATTTGACCCTGTGTCTACCATATTGGTTTCAGTAAAAGTGGAGAGGTCTCTGCGGCCCACTTCTTTATGGGGAGGCCAGGGTTCTGTTCAAAAGGCCCGTTTGTTACTTCACCCTCGGAAAACCAGCATTTGGAACTTAAATCATTTTTTCCAAATACTTCTCTAATATGTGTGAATTTATTTTGCATAGTATTCATTATTTATTTTCCATTAATGAGTCATTTGATTATTTCCCTTGGTAAGCAGAATTTTCTAGCCGTTGAAGAGCTGAATAATGCAGAAATAGCTAATTAGGTTACTTTTTTTCAAAGTGCACATTTCATATGCAGAAAGACTCTTACCAAGAAGAAGTAAAAACTAAACATTTTAAATTGTCATTGTCTAGAAAATACGATGGGAAAATGCTCCAGATTTGTTTGAAAATTAATGACTAGGTTTTAAGGAGAAAAAAATAAAACAAATCCTGGTCACTCTGTTAAATTGGCAGTGAATTATGATCTGGCCACCAGTATTGGACGCCCTACCACTCAGTGGGTGACTGGGAATTCAGACTTAGTTTCTCTGCCCCATTTCCTCATTTTTTAAATAAGGCCATTTCAGAGCTGACAATAGAGAGATCTGTGAATGCATGAAATTAAGTTCAAAATAAGAGCAGACCAGTTGTATTTCATTAGAATAAACAACTCTGTGATTTTTCATCTCTAATCCCAAGGCACATTATAAAATCAACCAAGAAGCACAACCAAAAGCCACAGAGAAAATTGATTGACGTCACACTGAAACAGAGAAGAAAAATCAAGACTAAAAGAAAGGAAAACAAGTAATAGCAATTCTTGCAATACTGCATAACGTTTTTACACTTCCATGCATGTTTCTGCAATTTATAATTTCCTAGTTAGACAAGGGACTTCTATCTCAGGCTCGACCAGTGTCCTGCTCAGTCATGATTTGTTATATTAGTGTCGCCCTGCAGTGGGAAATTTATAGGACTTCCTCTTAACCTGAGCAGCTAAGAAGATTTATGACCTCCTATTCCCTGGCCTTCGTTTTCCTAACTCTTACTGTATTTTCAAATTTATTAGATTTTAAAATATGCATATAGAACAATAGCATAAAATAATTATGTAGCTTGATCAATCATCATAAAGCAAACTTCCATGCAACCGTGTGACTGTTTCCCGGTGGATCACGGCCAGCACTACAAAGCCGCAGGGTCCTTCTTTCCCCACCTTCTCTCCCTCCCCAGGAGTGAGCGCTGTTCTAACTTGTGCTTCCTTTTAGCTTTCCTTCATAACGGTGCTACCTATCGGCTCCCTAAAAATATAGTTTAAGTTTTGTCTCTTTTCTAACTTCATAGAAGTAGAATAGCGCTGTGGTATGTATTTTTTTTTTTTCATATTTGTATTATGTTTGTGAGAATCACATTGTTGAACATTTCCCTTTTCTTTTCCTTCCTTCCTTTCTTCCTTCCTTCCTTCCTTTCTCCCTTCCTTCCTCCCTTCTTTCCTTTCTTGCCTTCTTGTTTTCTGCTTTCTTGCTTTCAACACAATGTATTCCATTTTACCTTTTCACCATTTTTTATTGTTATTCTGTTACAGTTGTCCCAGTGTTTCCTCCTTTGCCCTCCTCCATCCATCCCATCCCCCCACTCCCACAAGTTCCTACACTCTTTCTTTCTGTCTTTACTGGATAGCATTGAATTAGACAAATGCACCCCTGGTTATGCGTGCTTTCCACTGCTGATAGTCATTCATGGTTGCCAGTTTTAATCTGGTAGGCACAGTGTCCATATAGACATTTTTGTTTTTGTTTCCTGATGCTGAAGTGTCTGAGTTCTTGCAGAAGCAGAGGACAAGGGAAGATTGTGGGTGCAGGGGCTTTGTGTGGGAGGTCAACTTTCTCCAGAAAGGGGAACAGAGGCCGTGAGTGAGGTATGGGTGACACACCCTGCACAGGACTTGCAACAGAATGCTCTCCTGGGTTAAGGACCTCAAAGTTCAGGAGCAAAGTGGCTTCAGAACCCTCTTAGCTTGTGGGGTTCCCAATTTCCCTAGAGGTGATGCTGATAATACAGTAATATCTTGTCAGCTTGTGGGTTGCTTTAACAAGCTTATGAAAGACTTTATTCAGCTTTATTAGTTGTGTGGGTGGTAAACTTGTTTCAATAACAAGAAATACATTACTTGTATTTTAACTTGCTTCATAATCATATTTTCCCCCAATTGCCTTTATTCAGGAACAGGCGCAGATGTTGTGATAACAGAGTAGGATAAAAAATTAATGTATATAAAATATGCAATATAGAAATGTGTGTCTGTATGTATATTAAATAATGAGATCAATGCTGTATTATTCTGCTCCTTTTCCTTAAAGTGGAATTATCTCTACATAAGCATTACTCTTATTGAGCTTGAAAAGGATTGTAGATCATTTTTGTAACCTGGATAAGCTCAACATAACCACCCACCTCTGGGTGTAAATATTCTTCGCCACATATACATTAATTTAAGAAGCTTAAAATGATTTTATAACACACTTCTAACTTAGTTCCTACGTCAATACCACCAGGGCAAATAGAATCAATAAGATCAAATATATTTTTCCCGAACGAAAATGGTCGATAACTTTGTGACATCACATTTTAAAGCTGATTGAGTTTTCAGGCTGTTAGTGGTCCTCACATGAATGTGCCCACTGACGTCATATACTGGGCCTCAGTGTGAGGCACCTCAAAGCTGGCTTTAGCCAGGTTCAGAGTGCTGACAGTTATAAAGTCACCATTATTAATCTCAGCAAACAGCTCCATGGACCAAATGTATGTGCTCTCTGACACTGAATGTCATACCTACTCCCTACCTTCAGTTTCTGATGTTTCAAGGCACCTAAAAGCAACAATGCTACATACACATCAGAATAAGTCAGCCCTTAACTAGTGAGATGATGAGATTTCACCAAAATGCAATAGATTTTCTTTATTTTGCATTATCATTTGCAGAGGCCGAGGAAGCGAGAACTTGGAAACTTTACCATTTTTTTCTTCTTCCATATTGAACACCGTTATGCCCTGACAACCTTATCGTCTCCTTAATCATTAATTTCCTGAAGTGTTAATTAATTTACATTGTGATACAGGAAGAGGTACGGTGGACAGGCAACATGTGAAACACTGAATTCACCTGCTCTGATTCACATGCCTCTAGCACTGCTCACCCTGGGCCTTTGAGAACACTGAGTGAGTTCAAGTTTAAGGGCTTTTAATGAAGTAGCCTATTGACCACATTTGACAACCTGACTCTCAGCTCCGAAATAGCAGCCTAAGATGGATGCTGCACTGGGGAACTGCAAGGTGGTGAAAAGAACACTGAATGTGGAGTCCAGACTGGAGTCAAGATTGAATTAATCTAAGGGTTAGGTGAGTAAGCTTGATCAATGATCCCTAGGTTCCCAGCATTCCAGTTTATCTATTGAAAGTGTGCTCTTAGCTGTCCCATTGGCCCCGGCCTAGTAGAGCAAGACCGTGGCACACTGAAATAAATCCCGATGCTAGGCGTTTGTCTCTTGCTGCTTTCCAGCAATGTGCTCATTTGTATTTCATCCTTACTCTACACGCAGCCCAGAGGGGGACAGTGGTGTCATCTCATGGATCCTTTTCACCTTTCACAGAGAAGCCCGGGAAAGTAATATTGTCCATGCTGTCATTACCTCTCCCCTGGACAATGGGGACAGCCTCAGACCTGGATCCACTTTGTGCACATGTATTCCCAACAGTGCATTCTCCAGGGAGCCAGCACAGCCATATTTTTCAAATGTTTGTGTTACTTCCCTGCTTCAGACACCCCTAAGGCTTGTCATCAGACACTTGCAAACTGAAGTCCTTGCTGAGGCCACCAGGCTCTGCATAAACTCACCACCCTCTAACCTCACCTGCTACTCCTATGTCTGCCTTCACGCTGCACACTTGCTAGTCTTCTTTTTCTCACGTACACCAGCTGCATCCTTTGTATGGGTTGGTGCATTACATTGTCAAAGATGCCACATTGTTTTGCAACATATTCCCTCTGCCAGGCATGCTCAGTCCTTGGTCCTTCCCATGATGGCTCGTCTTGACCCTTCAGGTTTCATTGATGCCCCCTCTCCAGAGAAATTGCCCTCACAGTGTTGTTTCTAAAGTACTCTTTCCCCAACCCCTGTCAGTTTCTTGGCATTGCCCTATTTATTCCTTCAGAGTATCAATCCCCATCTCAAAATGTTTCCGATGCCCATGTTGGTGGTCCCAGGTCATATATGTCCCCACGGTGTTGGAACATGCAGCTCCGATGGAGAACCCCTAGTTTAAATCTGTTGATCCAGCGCCCCAGGTGATTTTGGCCCATGTTGAAAATGCCTGAGTGGGAACTGAAAGGGAGAGAGAATGAACTGTGGATACTAAGACCACAACAGCTGAGGAGTAAAGGGGTAAACAAATCCTGGAGAGACAAGTAGAAATAAGCTGCATTTTTAGCAGATGAAGGCAATTCAGCAATGGATGACGCAGTTTTAGATTATTTACGTCAGCAATTTGGAGCCAGTGTTGCAAATTTAGGACAGATTCCTTCTCCCACTCACCATAAATAAATTTCAAGTCATTGGAACCATGACCTGACCAGGAGGTTAAACAGGAAGTGCTTTCACCATTAGCTACAGGTGCAATCTTGGAAGGGTAGGCAGGGGGAAGCTTAGCATGCTGGGTAATAAGGCAGCATGAGATCATGGTTCCAACTTCAGTTGGTTCTTAAGTAACATGTTTATTAGAAATCATTAAACAGAAATGAAAACATAGCAAGAGAAACATATGTACTGTTGATACTAAAATGTAAAGTGCTAAACATGCAGATTTGGGAAACAACGCAAATGTAACTAAAAAGTTAAAAATGCAAAAAAGGTCATGATTAGTCATTTCATCAAACCATAAAACATAAAATAAAGGGGTCTATCTGTAGAGAGAAGGAACTTAGCTAAACGTAAAAGAAGTCCATATTTGCCTTGCAAATGCAGAATCCAAGAATATTAGCATCTTACTTCCCTCTCCTAAATTACCTCTATTTCTTCTTGCCTGGGGCTACTTTGGGACCAGAGAGGCCAGATACACACCTGGTTTTAATATAGATTATGCTGTTCAATATTCACAAGCAGCCTGGTAAGATAAGCATTGTTTGACACTTTGACAGGTGAGAAAACCGAAGCTCAGAGCAGAGAAAGCATCAGATACCATTGTTGAAATGAAGATCATATAGACATTATAAAGATGGGAATGGGATGTAGTCCAGTTCCACAGCCAGATCTTGCTCCACTCAAATATCCCAACCACATTGGACCTTGGGCTGGGAATCAGAGTTAGAATTTTCCTTCTTTCACTCACCTTCCAGACCCTGATAGATTAATCACAACTACTAGCACATACACCACTTATTTGAGCCTCAATTTCCCCTGAAGAAAATGAGGATGATAGTGACCAGCTCCTAAAATTTCAGATATAACTGCATGAGATCAAGTCAGTGAAATCACATTTTCCCCAACATTTTATTGTGAAAATTTCAAACATACAACAAAGCTGAAAGAAATTTATGGTAAATACCCATATACCTGTATCGTGGAAATCTTTAATTATTATGTAAACTACACTTGCTTAATTACCTACACTATCTATCCATCACTCTATTCACCAATCCATATTATTTTTAGCTGCATTTTCAAGTAATTTACAGACATCAGTGCACTTCCATATGTATCTGAATTTGGTTCTAACTTGCCAAGGAATTTTAGAAATTCATGGACCATTGTTATTAAAGTTATGAGCCTAATTTTAATAGCTTCCTGCCATTACCTCTGTCACATTAAAGAGTAACTGAGACCAACTACCTGTTTTCAGTTTCGATGAGGTTTGATGATTCTGCTTTGTTATTGAACTATACTTCCTAATAGTTAAAAAACAAAAAGCAAAAACAAAACAAATGAACAAACAAACAAAAAACCCTATAGTTTACTCTGCTCTCTCCTTCTGGCCTGCTCAGAGATCATCTCTCTTCAGAGGAGATCTCTACCTTTCTGCCTCAGCACCCTCAATTCAGTCTGCCTCCTCTTCACTTTAGATACTTGCCCCAAATCTAACCATTTCTCCAAATGTTGTGAAAATAATATGTACCCCATATGGGAAACTTATTGAAACATTCTTATAAAGGGTTGGGAGAAAAAGAGCATAGATAGCATTTGCCATGTACTGAGTCGGTTGTTTTATAATTTATCCTATAATTTGTAAGTAAATTATACATATATACATATATTTTATATGTAATGTGTAATATAATTTTATAGTTTAACTATTTCTATTATAGAATAAATGTAATTCTATGTACTTATATATCTAGATTGTAAGAATAAATATTGTATTAATGTTTATGGTACAGAACAAATGTATAATTATATGCAATAGAAATTCGATAAATAAATGTACCTATTTACAAGTAATTTATAAATGTATTTATTTATAAAATAGTCAATAAATCCAGAGATTATTTTAAGAGAAAATTGCCAAATTTTGAAAACAGGAGATTGGGCTAGATCAATGCCTTCAGGTTCACTAGAAAAATTGAAAGTATGAGGTTGGCCAAAGAGTCTGTTTAGTTTTTTCTATAAAATAAATGACACATTTCTTATTTTCACCAATAAATTTATTGATCTGGATATTATAAATATGTTAGCTATCTTCTGTGTGGTAGAATGTTGATTGTTCTCAATTAATGTCTTGATCTGATTGCTACCATCTTCAGCTGGTCTACTCAACCATGGAGCATTGATTAGCAAAAAATCTCCAGCAAAAAACTTTGCAAACCATTTTTGACACGTTTGATCTGTCACAGCACCTTCTCCATACACTGCATAAATCTCTTTTTGCATTTCAGTTGCTTTAGTAAAATGGCTACACAAAAAATCACCAATTTCTATATGATTTTTTGAATCATGCTGATGTGACAGCTGTCACAATACAATCTAACAAAAATGATTTTTAGTGAAGTTAAAGATAAATAAGCATTACTTAGAGCCAAAAATAGAGCCATCTTATAGGGAAAAAAACAAGCAAACATTTTGGCCAACCCAATACTTACTTTGGAAAGGTGGGTGCAGCGACTGGACTTGAATTGGTGTGGTGTGTGGGTTTCCCTATAGCTGGCAAGAAAAATATAAACACCCACTGCATCCACATCCACGTGCCGCATGATATTATCATCTGAGGACAAGACAGCAAGCACCATTCTCTCTAAATATGCATGTGTCAGCTTCCACGGAGCTGCCGAAGAATAAAGTGAGCAGTCACGAATTCTACAGAAGCACTGATTCACACACTGACATCTGGCCTGGCTCCACGCAGTTTTTACAAAATGTACAGCAAACTCCCCCAAAGATTTCTGGCTGACAGCAGCGCCTGGTGCCAAACACGAAGAAAAATATTAACATTTCACACAGCGCGCAGGTCACACCATGTGAGCTTTGGGAACAAAGTGCCTCTATTTCCCCAGAGTTTATGCTGATGGTGGAGGAGCACATTACCAATACTCCAGTGGATTCTCCCAGAAGAAAGCATTGACTTTTGCTGGCATTGAAAAGATGCTCACAAGATGACAAAATCAAGTGACAACAGTCTCTATAAGAATGAATGGCTGCTGCTCAATGATGCCTGACCGGGTGGTAGGAAGAGGGGGTGTTTCCCAGGGAGAGCTCTGTGTGAGTGGGTCCTTCGGCTGGGTGGGGGGTGAGCATGGCACCTGAGACAGGAGAGTGTTGGGGCAACAAGGGGCAGACCCCAAGGGTGGCTACGGCTCTCCCAAGGAAGGCTGAGGGTGCAGAATCACTCAGAGGCTTCCTCTCAGGGACACTGGCCTAGGCACAGCGAGCACCAGGCCTCTCTCACTCTTCAGGTCAGCCTGTGCCTCCTCCTGAAGGAAATTTACAACTAAAAGTCTTTGAGGCCCTTTGAGATCTTCGAACCCCTGGGCAATCTGATTTCTTTCTTTACCGTGATGAACCAATCAGAAAGGACCAGAATGGGCACTTGCTAGCAATGCAGAATCCCAGGCAAATTTTTTTGAATACCCGATATAGGCCTGTCTGTTGGTGTACATGCACTATCTCTGGTCTTCTTCCAGAACCACACACCTTACATATTATCATCTACCTTTGACCGGCTAGGGAGCTTGAGGCGTCACAAGGTAGATCCCCTAGTTTGGCATCTTGCCATGTGAGGTGACTCATGGTAGAGCTGGGATTAAAAATCAGATCTGTCAAACTTTAACTCTTGGGGCTTTCCGGGATTGCACGTCATGGTCGAAAAAATGTTTACTAATTACCACTTTGCTTTCTGTTTGAGGAATGTGAATTGCATGTGACATGGGTTTAAGAGCAGTGCTCAAAGTTCAACAGGGGCACAGGTCACCTGGGTGCGCCCTCTGATGCCGCCTGTCTGGGCTGGGGCCTGGGAGTCTGCATGTCTAGCAAGTGTCCTACAGACACTGGTGCTGCTGGTCAGAGGACCGCACTGGTAGTATCAGCATTTAGGTGGCACAATCGAAATAAATAAGACCTCGAACCCTTTGAGACACACTGCTTGTAATTATTTGCATAAAATAGCCTTCACTGGGTGGGGGCTCTTTCTAGGATTAGGATTTTTCCAACCATCATTTATGTTAGCACCTAAATATATTTCACATCAGGCACATTTAATTCTACTTTATTCAACCCATCAAAGGAGATTTGTGGGCTGTCTACAAAAATTGGCATAGCTAACATGTGTCGGGTGTTTCACAGGTTTAAAAAAAAAGCCTTTTCTGTATGTTCTCATTCAATTTGCAGAAAAATAAGGAAAACAAAATAGGCATGATTACTAATATGATTTTAAGGTGATAATATTAAGGTTCAGAGAGATGAGGTGACATGGACCTGACTTGGGTCCTGAATTTTATTACAATATTCAGTTTTTCTGAATCTCTTGATGGAAGGTGTATTAGTTTGCTATGGCTGCAAACAGATGGGTTAAGTACTGAAAAAAGATGGGCTTAAATAATAGAAATGTATCATCCTTCAGTTCTGAGGGCTAGAAATTTGAGATCAGGAGAGGCTGATTCTTTTTGCAGGTTGTGAGAGAAATTGCTCCAATTCCCTATCCTAGCTTCTAATGGGCTCCTGGGACTTTCTGTTGCTCTTTTGCTCATAGACTCATCAACCCAACCTCTGCCTTCATGTTCAAATGGCATTCTTCTTATGTGCATGTTGGTTTCCAAATTTCCTCTTTTTATAAGGACACCAATCGGTCTGGTTAATTAAGGGCTGATCCTAGCTTAGCTAATGACATTAACCACACTAGTTCCAAAAAAGGTTGTATTCTGGGGTGCTGGAGGTTAAGCTTTCAATGTGAGAATGTGGGGGAGGGGAAGGGATGCAATTCAACCTTTAATAGTAAGTGTACAGACAACTATGCACACGTCCAAGTCATTACACATGGAAGGTAGGAAAGGACAGGTTTCCAGTATGTCTTAAAGATCCCAGAGGTGCAGGACTCATGTTTTCCTGGGTAGACCCAGGCAACTTTTGTAAGTTGGCAACACAGGTTACCCTTGGCATATGAGTGAGATTCAGAAAGATAGAGAGGTGAAGAGTATTTCAAGCACCAAAAAGCAGTGTTTGCTAAAGAGAAAACAAAAGCATTCCTCAAATATGTTCACAGAACAGGAAGTGTAAGAGTTTGTTACGAACTATAAAACAAATAATAAAGTTAGAATTAAGTATCATTGCTTTTATTTTTATTTCTGAAGATACAAATGAAACAATTCCAAAGGTTCATTCTTAGTCTGAAAAATGGGAATATTAATGCCAATGTTACAATAATTGGCTTTTTAAAAAATTTTTAACAAAAAAATGTTTGTCTAAACATGAATGCTAAGGCCTCAATAGATGTCTGCATACATCACTAAAAGAAGAACAAACTACTGTCTGTAGCAAGGAAAAACAATTAACGATTGCATTCTAGAATCTAGGTGACTTCTACAATGTGGGGAGATAGCTGGTGTTTTGTTTTGTTTTAATGAAAACAAATCTGGTGCTTGTTCACAGGCCCATGGATTTAAGGGACCAGGTAATCATGTTAAATTGGCAGAGGATTCTGATACTCTGTCAAGACGATTTCTTTAAACTCTTCTGGACTATCTATGAACTTTACAGACCCATGCATGGAAATAACTCTCAGTTCAGAGAATGGCATCTTTGGAGAGTTGTCTCTGAAAGGGTGGAGTCACCAACATTTGCAAAGAAAGAAATGTTTGCACCCTGAACAGAAATGATATCACAAGGTAAATGGCCACCATCTGATTCAGAGAGAAATGCATCCTGACAAGCTCAGGGACCCTCCTCATTCCTCAGGTCTCAGTTCCCCAGATCATGTGAGGATCCTGGGCAGAGTAGAGAGCTATGGTCCTGGTGGAGAGAGATAGCATTCATACTGCCAATACCCATTTCTCCCCTGTTAGCCTTCATAGACTATCTAAAGGGAAAGATGAGCTTTTCTCCATCTTCTTATTTTGTTCACAGAACAATTTAAAAATGGGCCTTTTTATTTTCAGCTAATATCATCCTCTTTATCTCATGTTCACAGGCCCCATAAATCTACCCTTCTTCCCCATGCCTCCCAATGTATAATCAATTTCTCTCCAAAGTGCAGCCTCTCATTACTTTGGTTGTACATCTCTCATGACTTTCAATACAATATCTGTTCTTGACTTTTCACAATTGTTTTTAAATTCTCCTCAACTAAAGCTCTCTTCATGACTTCTCTCCTGATTTCTTTTTACACCTGTGTCACCCTAGGGTAGAAGGGACACTGTCTTGCATAAGCTCTCTACTGGGACCTGCACCAGGCTAGTGATAGACATCATCAAATGATCTCAACTTTCTATTCTGCTAAGCTTGGGTAGGTGCCAACAGGATTTTTTTTCATTAACATAACTCTCTAGTTCCACCATCCCTCCCCAAGAAGATTTTTAAGTTGACAGAAAAATGCAGGTGAAAGGAGGGTGAGGGTGGGAGTCAGATTAGGATTTTTAATGAGAGCATGATTTTGTAGAATATTGAGAGAGAAGTCATTTCTGGCAAATTGAGCACATGTGTCATATTTGTGAGAAACACAATGAGAGTTAAACTGGTAAACAGAAATTTGACCCCCCAAAAAAAAAATCAGAAGCAGTACTCACTAACATTTTTAAATTATTTGTTAAGTACCTCACCTATCACACCCAATAACTTGATAGGTTATCATTGTCCCATTTTTCAGAAAAGTGGACTGTGTCCCACATCATGTAATTACCTTAATTATATTGCCTAATTATGAAGTGAAAACAATGCAATGTTCTTCCTACTATGCCACTGTAGGAAAGTGAACACTGTCAATAATTAAGTATACAGTCTCCTAGTTTCTTATAGCAGAGTGCTAACCTTTTTGATACAATTTAAGATCTTAATTTGATCATGTTCTCCTAAATTGTTTACAGAAATATTTCATCAAGCCAAATAAAAATAAGATGTGCACTTGAAAGAAAAAAGAAAAGAAGAGCGACAATTTAAGATAGAATTATATTAATGTGAACCTGAGGTTGTCTAAACCAGAAAAACTATTTCACTGCTGGTCCAATCTCTGGGTATAAAAGACACCAATTGTAAAGAATAGGATGTTCTTGCTCATTTACAGGCAAGACTATTCAAGTCATGCCTGATTAATCATCCAGTATTGAATTTAAGCTTTTTCCAATAGGTTTTGTGAATTATAGGCATTCATTATTTTACTCAACAGAGCAGAGAAGTCTGACATGAACTTTATTACATGCTTTCCAGTCATCTTGTTGAGCATCAGTTTCTACTAGGAGACCCACAAATGTCAAAGAATAAACAGAAGCCACCATTTAGTTCAGTAAGAAGGGCACCAGCCTGAATTCTAGATGCATCATGTGGCCATTGAACAATTATTTATTGTCAGCCTTTTCTGTGTCAGGCACTATTATATATTCTTGGAATGGAAGAGCAAAACTTGCCCTCATGACTTCATATTCTAGCAGGGAAGTACAGATGTTAAAAAATTGGAATAATGAATATACTATAAAATTATATCACATATTAAAAGGCAATAAATTCTATGGGAGAAAGAAAATTTAGACCAAGATAAAGATGACCAGGAGTACTAGAATGGGGAAATCTTTGCAATTTTAAATAAGGTAGGCTGGGTAGGCTCATCAAGAAGATGTTATTGGTGTGGTGCCTTAAAGCTCATTAGAGTTAACCATGACTGCAGGAAACAAGTTAAAGTGTCTCATATAGGCTAGAGTGGATTGGGTTGAATCTATAGGAAACATCTGGGTTTGGAAATGGATTATGAAAGCAATTCAATTAAGAGGTTGTGAATAGACTGCCCAGGCTAGACAGAGTGAAGTGGTCATCCACAGTAACCCATAACGGAATAAAGAAGCATGGCAGAGAGGTAAAAAATGAACTGTGGTCAAGAAGAAAGTCAAAGGGTCAAAGGTCAGAGCTGGAAAAGCTGTGCCAAACACCAGGTCTAAAGGACCACCTCGTTTTTAAATGGTGACAAGTAACCTGAGAACAGAAGCCAAAAGAATTGAAATTTATAATGAACCAGAAACGCTCAAACAGCCTGATTTTAACCTGAAATTGCTGGGCTAGCAAAGATGAATCCATGAGATGAATCAATGGCCAAAGGAATCCAAGATGGCCTAGAGAGCTCAGTTTCTTTCGTTCATCCACAGCCCCAGTGTGCATGGGAAGAGCATGCTGACGGATGCAGGTTGGCCTCTCCCACCTCTGATCCCGTCTCAGGAACCCACATCCTACCCTCTTTTTTCCTCTCTGACTAAAACTTGCTGTTGCTGTCATTCCAGCCCGTGCTTGCATTTTTTCCTGCACAAATCGAGAGCCTAGAGATCCTGGACTGGGCCAGGGTAGAGTCCCCTCGCCCCCTCCCCCCCAGCACACAATCACTCTGGTGACACTTGGGACAATCTCTTAGTTTCAGATTTTCTCTGAGTTGTAGAGGCTCTTTGATGCACAGACCTGGGCAAATCTTTGCAAATTGCTTGAGTGTGCAGGTTCACAGATTTATATTTGTGCCAGCAATTGAGTGAAATTTTTACCTCCGTTACAAGTCATGGAATCTAGTCTAGTTTTTCCTAAAATTTGTCTAAAGGGGTGCAAATTTCTAGTTGCTGCACTTATTGCAATTGCCTCTTTGCTGTCATGGATTATTTCAATAAGCAACTATTACGACTTGTGTTGAATGAATGTTACTTGTAAAATACCAGTTCTTTCCATTTGATTCATCAGGGTTCCACTCCTCATTCAAAAAGAAAGAGGCTCTGCTAGTATGCTTTGAACATCACTAGTACAACCTCCTCATTTGACTTAAAAATGTATAACAAAAACCTCCAGATCTGAAATGACTTGCACAATTGTCACACAGATATATTTTAAGTTGGTTCCCAGAGGAAATTGTTTTTATTTTCCCCACTTTTTAAAATTTCTTTTATTTTAAATCTGTGCTTATTTTTGCTTTGTGGGAAGAGTATAATTAGCATTTTGCATTTTTGTAGACTTTTCTTCTTTCCTGGGGATTATTCTACCTCTGAAAGGGCATTATTCACTGATGAATAATGAGAAAGTTTTCAGGAAACCTTTCCATTCCAGCCCTGCTCCCACCACATCCTCTTTCCCAAGCCAGGCCAGGCAGTAACTATGGGCTTCATGGCCTATTTTTTCAGTGGCCTCAAAGTTTTATACACCCCAATAATAGCAGGTCATTGTCATGGACTCAAAAATCAACACGGCAACTCACATTAAAGAGTGCCCTTAGAATAGATGTAATTGAACATGGAAATTGGATTGACACACTCAGATTTTGGGAACAGTGACTCTAAACACATGTTTGGAGTAAGACTCACATTCACCAAATTATACTGGACTGTACATACAAATCAGCTTGCACTGAATCTTTGACAGTGAGATCCCATTTTTTCCATATTTGCCATACACTCCACCCTGATAACTGGAGCAAACTTGTCACCAAGCTCAGTGGAGAAAAATATAACATACTCATAACGGCTATTTCCTCTCCTTCCCCATGAGAGGCTTGCAGGTAATGTACTGACAGAGTGTTTAACGCGTGATACAAACCAGGTCCCTGAATTTTCCTCCCCTTGGTGGGGTCTTCTGGGTAAATTACACTCTTTGGCATTTGCATTGATCCAAGAACATACCATGCAGCACAAATAACTTCATTTCCATAAAACAGCTTTTTAAAATTAGAAAATGTATAATTCATTTGGGGTAGCTATCACCACTTTTGAATGGGAGGGATTTAGACTTGTATTTAAATGCAAATAACTATTTTTTTTCCTGTTCCTTATAGGAAGCCACAAAACTTAAGAATTCTGAGATGTGTCTTTCTCCTTAACATTAAATTTGCGATAGCGTTACTGACAGCAAAAGACATTTGTGTAACCTGTTAGTTGGCTCCAAGCTTGTGCGTCACAAATGTGGTCTCCCACGTTCCATAAAAGAGACTTTCCATTTTACACCCACGAAACCGAAGCCCAGAAAGTTACGTGACTTCTCAGAATCACACAGGAAGGGGCAGGTCCAGGGCTGAAACCCTGATAAGGAGACAGAGTGGACAAGGAGACCTCCAGAATGGAAACAAGGCAGCCAGGAAAAGGATGGAAGTAGGAGCGCAGAGAAAGAAAAACGATTTTAAAAGAGCAGGAAATACAAGATAAAAAGGAGCCCAGCAAACAATGGGAAAAGCTGGCCCTGCTTGGATGGCCTCCTGCCTGCTTTCTCAGCACGGTTTTCTGCTTCCAGATATTCAAAGAGCCAAGGAAAGTAGAGCACTGTGCTGACTCAAAGCCAAGCTGTCTAACCCTGGGGCACTGGCTACTTTTGTTCCATGCCCCAAGCTGCAGTGTCTCTTTTGTTCCAGAAGACACGGTTGGCTCTGCAGTCACCTGACAGGGCAAGGCACAGAGTCAAGGTCCCCTCCAGAAACGCACCTCTCACACTTTAAGTGTCTGGCCTCTGAATCTTTACACCTCCTAAGAAGTTCTTACTTCTTCCCTCACTGCCCTATTTCCTTTTTCCTCTAATAAATCCCCACTTATTCTTCAAGCTAGTGTAGGAGTCCTCTAAGAAAACTTTCCTGAAAACTCCTTCCACCACCAACCAGTTTAGTTAACACCTCTCATTTCTCAGTCCCCACAGTTTAGTGAGAAACCTTGATCTATACTCAAAATAATTGCTTCGTAGTAGACTTCCCCACCAGGATGAGGTCCTCAAAAGCAAAGGTCTTTCTTATTTATCTGTATATTCCCAACAGGTGTCACAGAAAGTGACATCTAGAAAGAATTCTCTACATATCTGTTGAAACCCAATTCTGCTGACACCATCCGTGTGACTTAAAACAATTAATGAATTTTCCTGAACCACAGTTTACTCATTTTAAAATGGATCGACAAGATGGATAGAGTGAGAACGCACAAAGTGGAAAGGTTATGTACCTGGTTCACAGTAAAGCATCGACAAATGACAGCTACCATAATTACTGTTGCTCATATTGGGGTAATGAATGCACCTTCATTACCAGAGGCCCTGCCTTCAACTTCACCATTTTGTGGTTTGGATATCAATTTGGTATCAACTCTACTTTCTATGCAAAATGTCCCTCATGCCACATCCCCAACCTCGTCCTCCAGAATAAAATCATGCAGTCACCCAGAATCTTTTTCTCTTAACACCAGTGTCAATTCCACCATTAACATTCTACAAAAACCAGCTTCACCAGGGCATCCATTCATAGGTAGCGGCACAAGTTATCACCATTCACCCTAAGCCCACATTTAATCCACCAACGTATTCTTTTCTCTGTGCTTTATTTTTTTCATTGGCCAAATGAGGAAGTTGAATCACATGGATTCTGAGTTTCTTTCTACGAAGTTGCTAACTTGTGATTCTCAAAGAGAAATTGGGTTTGCTCAAAGGACTTAGCAATTCAAAGTACTTACTAACACATGATATAGCAATGAAATCAAAGAGCTTCTTGGTCAAAGAATTAAGAGGAAGAGGAAATACCTACTTGAAGTGGATAAGACACTTTCCTCTTCTGACTCTTTCTTATCTGAAAAACAAGGGTCAGAGTGAGCATAATCCTCGTGCAGGTGTGTTGCTGAGCCCTAGGGGATGTGTAGAATGTGGAGAGGCATTTTTATTGTTACAGCGACATTTAGTGAGTGAAGATAAGGATGTAAAACACCCTACAAAGTGAGGAACATCTGGGGACACTGAAGAATTATTTCACCCAAATTGTCAGGAATGTCCCAATTAAGGCCACCTTAGCAATGTTTTGACAATCTCTATAAGATATTCCAGTTTTACCATTTTGTGAAAGGCTAATTGAAATAATACATGCTCAATAAATTTGTGTTTAGAGAGCTTTTAGTTTTTTGGTGCCCCAACTTTCATGGTATAGCCTTGATTAACTTCGAATTTCCATGCTCAACTTACATCAGAGGACACCAGGGTCTTTAAGCATTCTGGAAAACATTATACACCCTTGTTTCCTATGATTTTTCTTTCACTTGCCTTCATCAAAGCTTCATCACACCTTAACTATTAGAATCAAGAGAAGAGTGGTAGCATCTATCTAGGACTTATATGAGGTTTTCATTCTATTATTAGGCTGTTTGTAGCCACAGTTTTGAAAGAAAAACTGAAAATGGATCATTTCACCTCTGGAATTGCTAATTTTCATATTTGTACAATTGGCTTTTTAAAAAATGGGTTGCGTTTTCTGAGTGGCTTCTCTGTACCAGCCCTGTACTAGTAGCTTTGCAAAGATGATTTTAATATAATGATACTTTAGTTATCGGTTATTTCTCCATTTCCAGAAGGAGAGAAATAAGTTTTAGTGAGGTTTGTAAATGTGCTTAACGTCACACAGATACTAGTGCTGGAACTAAGTTTGAATACATCTGTCCAACTCAAATTCTATGATTTCTGCTTGCATGGCATTCCCCTCCACAACTAGGACGGATGGTACAAGGGCTTTCTGCTGGAATGGACATGGCACCTACCAGAAATTAACCACATGAGATATTGATGACCCAGGAGAACTGGGTAAAGCTACGCAGAGGGGAGATGGACCACACATGTGCTGTGTGCATGCTGCCTCATTTATTTCACCAGTCTATTTTGTGCCTTCAAGAATTCTTCACTCCTGAGTAAAGAATACGGTCTCTCATTCTGAAAAAATAAAATAAAATGCTTCCTATCTGGGGAGAAGAAAAGAAAAAGAAAACAATCTTTCTAGAACTAAGAGATATTCAGCTTTCAGAAAAATATAAGAAACAACTTTCTGCCAGTCGGAGTGGGCCTCCTGGAGTTGAAACAGTTTGATAAACAGTAGTCCAGGTATTTACTCCCACCCACAACAAAGCAGCATCTATTCCCTCACATGCTTCAAACAGGTCTCTAGGACTTTTTCTCCAAAACTTGATTCTTCTCCCCTATTCCCTAGCTCAGTAAATGGCAAGTCATTTTTTAACAAAGCCACCCAGGCCAAAGCTTGGAGCCAACTTTGACCTATACCTCTCTCAGACTATATTTAACCCATCAGTAGAGCTTCTCCATTCTAACCTTCAAATAGATCTTAAACAGGTTTATTGCTAATGACCTCCACTTGTAAACCACACTCTACCATTTCCTCATGAACTTCAGCAACTGTTTCCTCACTGAACTGTCTCCTAAATGACTAAAGTCACCTGCACAACACAACTTGAGGCCTGGAATCCTCAATGCAGACTAGACTTGAAGATCACTCTCTTAGCTGGGGTGCTCTAGGCTAGGCAGCTTAAATAACAAAAATTCTCATTTTAAGATAAAGGGTGCCATGATGTTTGGGTTGTTGGTACAAATCCTCATTCTAGCTTGCAGATAATTGCCTTCTCATTGAGCTCTCACATGGGGCAGTGGGGAGAGAGAGAGAGAGAGAGAGAGAGAGAGAGAGAGAGAGAGAGAAGAGAAGAGAAGAGAAGAGAAGAGAAGAGAAGAGAAGAGAAGAGAAGAGAAGAGAAGAGAAGAGAAGAGAAGAGAAGAGGGAGAAAGGAGAAAAGAGGAGAGGAGAGGAGAGACAGGAAGGGAAGGGAAGGGTGGGGAGGGGTGGGGGGAGAAGAGAAGAAGAGTTCTGCTTTCTCTTCCTCAACTTAAAAGGACACTAATCCCATCATGGTACACCCACCCTCACTCATGGCCTCCTCCCAAAGATCCCTTCTCCAAATGTTATTACATTGTAGATTAGGCTTTCAGTATATAAACTGGGGAGAAAGGAAGATGCTAGCATCCAATTCATAAAAGTCACTTTTTTGTACACCATGTAAAAGAGCAAGGTACCAAGAAGTTTCTTGAATTGAGAATAAATGTCTAAGACTGATTACCCAGTGAAACCATAGGTCCCAAAGTGCTTGCAGATAGTCGAAGTCCAAATAGAATATAGGAGTCAGCCAGGGCCACAGAAGGAGAGACTAGTGGAGCCTGAAGGAGTTTTGGAAGAGAAGATGATGCCTACTACAGAGTTCAGAAAACCCTGTAGTGTTTGGAAGGGGGTGAGATGAGATAAGAATGCTTGGATGTATTTTCCATCTCAGTAAAGTGCTGATAAATGTTCAACAATGAAAAATAAATACTGATTATTAGCACATGCCAATTCCCTGATGTAGATTTCCACCATGCCTATCAGTCTCCAGCTTCCACTCTTGAAGACATTGGTTTCCTGAGACCCTTACTGGAGACTATGAAGCACAATGGTAAAAATACAGGTTTAGAATGATGGGGTGAAATGTAAGCTCCTAATTTCTACACCGAAAATAACAATAATTTCAACTATTACAGTAATAAGAATAATACTTTATTTTCAAAATTAATAATCAGCCCTGGCTGGTGGCACAGTGGATAAGGTGCCAGTCTGCAAACCCAAAGGTCACTGGTTCGATTCCCAGCCAGGGCAACATAACTATGTTGCAAGCCAGGTCTCCAGCCAGGTCCATAGCTGGAGGCAGGTGAAAGGCAACCATACATTGATGTTTCTCCCCCTCTCTTCCTCTCTCCCTTTCCCTCTCTCTTAAAAATAATAAACAAAATCTTTAAAAATAATAATAATCATAACCAGCCCTGGCTGGTGGCACAGTGGATAATGTGCCAGCCTGCAAACCTGAAGGTTGCTGGTTCAATTCCCAGCCAGGGCACATAACCAGTTTGCATGGCAGGCCTCCAGCCAGGTCTGTAGCTGGAGGCAGGTGAAAGGCAGCCATACGTGGATCTATCTCTTCCTCTCTGCCTCTCTCGTGCCCCCTCTCCCTAAAAAATAATAAATAAATAAATCTTTTAAAAAATAATAATCATAATTTGCATTAATTAGGCACTTAGAGTGTATCCAGCACTTCAAAAAAATTGCTATGCATTCTATCACTTAACTTCATAATAGTGCTCTTAATAGGCAAGTATCATTAGCTCATTTTATAAAAGGGAAAAAATGCCTTACAAAGGCTACAGAAGTGATGCTGCTTTTTAGTTGGTAGCAGAACTAGGATCCCAATTAATTTTTCTCTAAGTCTGAAGCCCACACTCTCATCACACTTGGTGCTTCCCTGAAAGTCATGGTTGGAAGACCTCCCACAACTCAGCTGCCAGATTCCTAGTCAGTCCACTGTGCTGGTAGCACTGCTGTCTTCCTGTCTGCTGCTTTCCTGAAAGAAAATTGAGTTGGTGCTGATGCTGTTTTGTTACTGCTGTTCTGGCAAAAAAAACCCTAGCCTTTTATGTCCACAACAGTCTGAGTCATGGTCTAAAGCATGTCTTCCCCAAATTTACATTTTGAAGTCCTATGCTGTAGTCCCTCAGAATGTGACTATATTTTCAGGTCAGGTAATGAAACAGTTATTAAGTTCCAATGAGGTTAGATGGGTAGTACCTAATCCAACATGACTGGTGTCCTCGCAAGAAGAGGAGATCAGGACACAGACACACAGAGAGAGGGAAGGCACAGTGAAAAGACAACCAACCATCTAATAAGATAAGAACAGAGGCCTCAAAAAACACCAACTCACCTGACACCTTGATCTTGGACTTCTGGTCTCCAAGACTGTGAGAATATAAATTTCTTTTGGTTATGCCACCCAGTTTGTGGGCATTTTGTTATAGCAGCTTAAACAAACTGAATTAACCATAAGAATATCAAATTCCTCCTAATAACAGAGTTGATCCATTCCAGATGTGAATCTTTTAGTGGTGTGTTGCACTCAGTTTAGCTAAAATATGCAAAACCTGGCCCTGGCTGGTGGCACAGTGGATAAGGCACCAGCCTGCAAATCCAAAGATCACTGGTTCAATTCCCAGGCAGGGCACATAACCAGGTTGCAAGCCAGGTCTCCAGCCAGGTCTGTAGCTGGAGGCAGGTGAAAGGCAGCCATACATAAATGTCTCTCTCTCTCTCTGCCTCTTTGCCTTCCCCTCTCTCTAAAAATAATACATAAAATCTTTTTTAAAAATAAATAAATAAAATAAAATAAAATAAACATACAAAACCATCTCAGAAAGGCATGATCATAGCCTTAAAGGGATACCTAAAAGTGTAGTGAGGTACTCTGATGTGGGGGTGGACTAAAGTGTGCAAAAGGACAGATTTTGTGCAAATCCCATCTGCTCTCTTCACACCAAACGCTATCCTATGCACTCAACATTTATTGTGTCATCTCATTCCTACTTTAAAGACAAAGAAATTGAGTCACAGTAAGGACAAACCATTACCGATATTGTTAGTGTAGGAAGTGGCACACACCAGGTCTGCCCCGAAACCTAGTTTTTGCTGTGACTCCAGGCTTTCCCAAAACCACATGATGCAGGTTGAGTTTTGAGCCTGGGATTGAAGTGCAGTTGATGGTAAGGCAGGATGGGACCCAGGTTAGTTTTACACCAAGGGACCTGAAAAGGACTCAAAATGAACATGGCTTGGAAGCTCCAAGTGAAAGTTCACTTTGATATAGGGCATTTCTGGGGAACTGATTGTAACAGTGGGGTGCAAAAGAGTGAGGTGGCTAAAAATGTGCCAGTCCCCTTGCCTAGCCTTGTCCTTCACCTGAGCAACTTCCGTTGTTCTCCGTCCTGTGATAAAGCTGGGCTGGAATTAAAGCCAGCGTTACCTTCTCCCTGCCAAATGACTTGGCCCGTAGCTTTTTCACCCCTGATTTTTGTCTGGGGACCTGTGTCTGGTGACCTGTATCCAGGCTTCCCCAGTGAGTGCCTTAATTTTTGTTGAGGGTCTCCATCCACCTCCAAATATAAGACCCATATGTCTGTATTGATCTGCAATCCCCCTTCACAGCAGAATGTGCTCTATAGTCATTTTGACAAGGCCAAGGTGATGCAAGGGATAATTTGGTGGGGTCTTTACAATGTTTCCCTGAGGTTCCTTGCAGCCCTGGAGAGGCTCATTGGTGGGGACCAGGGTGAGGTTGAGTGAAGGAAGCTACCAGAGGTGGTCCTGGGATCAATGATGGGTGGGGGATGCAGTGACTATAAGATGTCTACTGGGTATAACAGTGATTATTATGTTTGAAACTCCAATGTTTAATGGTGTGGTTTTTTTTGGAGGGGGGCGTTAAATTACAATTTTTCCTATTGAGTAGCTTTATTAAAATCTTACTCTCTTCCTATCACCTCTGGGTGATAGGAAGACTGATTGGGTAACTGTTCCCCACCCTCTTTCATTCATACTCTGTTCACATTACTATCAAGTTGACCTATTAATTTAGGAAACTCATCCTAAAAATATGTTTTCCTTATTTTTATTGCTTATGTTATTACAGATGTCCCTATAGTTTCCCCCTTCACCTGTCTCCACCGAGCCCCAACCCATCCTTCAACCACCACCACATATAGTTCATGTCCTTGGGTCATGCATATGTGTCCTTGGGTCATGCATATGTGCTCTTTGGTTAATCCCTTCTTTTTCCCAGCCTCTCCTTCCCTGCTGTCCTCCAACCACTGTCAGTTGGTTGCACGTATCTATGCCTCTGTTTCTATTTTATTCATTAGCTTATTTTTGTTCATATAAGTGAGATCATATGGTATTTGTCTTTCATTGGCTGGTTTAATTTGCTTAGCACAATACCCTTCAGGTCAATCCATTCTCTAGCAAAAGGTAACACTTCCTTTTGTAAAAGCACCACAGCTTTTTTTGTTTAAATATCCCCTCACCTACTAATGGGCACTTGGGTTGTTTTCAGATCTTGGCTATTATAAGTAATAACTGCTATGAACATAGGAATTTTAAAGTTGTACTTTCAATAGATAATCTGAGGCCGAAACTATTCCATGAGTAATGATATATTACTGTTGAGTTCCTTTTCTCACACACACCCTTGGGCAGAGAGATGGTTCATTGGAGCCTGGATATTGTCTTTGGGCTATAGGAGGAAATCAATGACTAACTATTTAATCAGATACTTTCCTCTAATAAAGCCACTTCCTGGTTTCAACCCCCTGCAGAAAATGTGACCTATACCAATGAAAAGTGATGGACTCCTTGCCTTAAGAATTTCTGGAATAAGCTAATCTTGTTAAGCACAATTAGCTTGCCACCTCTGTTCCATAATCACATTTTGCATCTCTTCTTGCCTCACTCATATCTGCCCTATGATCATTCAAAATTTGGGGGCAGCCTAGAACAATGTCAAAGCCAGGTTTCTGGACAGATCTGAGATATTACAAGTTGAAGTTGATTACTAGCTGTAGGATTTGGGCACATCCTACAGGCCAAGTATCAGTTTCCTCTTCTATAAAATGGTATTAACTTTACATACTCCACAGGGTAGTTAGAGTGTTTGATGAGATAATGCTGATCAAGGCCTCAGGAATTGTTCTCTGAACATAAGACTATGGCTCCAGGATGTGCTATCATCTTAAAATGACTACCGAAAGACCTAATAACATTAGGCCACATTAACAGAAATGAGGTGACCAGGAAAATGGTAATCAGAGTGATGTTCAATGCATGATGCTCAAGCTAAGCCTGGATCCTCATGTCAGCTCCAAGAATCACACATAAAAGTGATGTTAGCAGGCAGAAAATTGGTCAGAGGAGGATGGCCAATTTGTGGAGTCTGGAAAGGAAAATAAATAATGTTTGGGACAATATGGATGGACTATCTGAACCAGACAATGCTTGAGAGAAAGCCCATGAAAGTTGCCATAAATCACAGAAAGTGCCACCTTAAGGCCTAGGAAGGAACACCTGAGCTCAGTAGGAAATTTATACAAATAAACAGATTATAGCTCAAAATGTAGAAGAGTTTTCTAATTTCATGATCCTCAAAAACTCCGAACAAACCTCCTAGCTGGAGAGTTTCTCTGTGAGTCATGGATCTGCATATTTAATTATATCCTCTTAGGCAAATCAGTGCATACATCTTTTTACTCAGCAAAAATATTCCTGAAGAGCTGTACATACATCATAAGTGGATATGAATCATCTTCTATCACTGACCTACATTAATCTGCTGAGAAGGCTCTAAATAATTCAATTCTGATTTTTCTGGGACCAAGTTCAATGAGCTAGGTGCTCTGCTGCACAATGTTAATGACTACATTTTTGTCTACTCAAGAATGTAACTGGAAAGTATTCCCTTTCTTTTATGCATTATTAATTTCCCCTTTATTCTATATCCATCTGGCCAAGAGTATATATTATATATTTTCCCATTCAACAAATTAAACCCTCACTTGATTCTACATCTTAACCTCTAATTAGAACCTGTTTTTATCTCATTTAGTTAAATTTTCAATGAGCGGTGGACATTCACGCTCTCTAAAGTATTTTTTCCTATTCACTCTTAAACTCAACCTATTATTTTGATTACCCCACTACTCCACAAATATTGTTTCTGTTTCATTCTCCAAGGTGCATGTATTGCTAATTTAATGCTTAATAATAATAACTTTGGGGGGAATGGGTGGGTGGGGAGGGGAGCAGAGGGGAGCAAAAAAAGGGATGGATGTAATACAACAAAAATAAAATTAAAAAAGAAAAAAATAATAATTCTTAGTACACCTGGCTTGAACTATCAGTAATTAATATAAAGACCCCTCATTCCTCTCTTTTGGTCATACTTTCCTCACTTGGCTTCCTGAACATCACATTCTCTTAGTTTCCTTCTGGTCAACCTCTTCTTAGTTGACTTGGCTTATTCCTCTTTACTCTCAAGACATCTAAGCAATTCTCATACCATGTACTTTCTTTGCCTGAACTTGATTTCTAGGGCATAACATTCAAGTTCATGGATTTACATACCATCCCTGCTTTGGTAAATCTCAAATGTTCATCTCTAGCCAGAATCACTCCATAGAACCCTGGCTTATAGGTCCAACCTCTCTATCTGACATCTGCGTTAGGAGGCTGAGGAGACATTTCTAATATGACATTATCTAAAACTTGCTTTCTGCTATTCCCCACCCCCTACCTCATCTGTACTTAAAACCTCTTTATTTCAATTAACTGTGACTTTATTTCTCCAATTGGCCAGGTCAAAAATTTAAGAGCCATTCTTAAACTCTTGTTTCACCCTTCAGGTACTCTCTACCTGATTGTTGTTGAGCTAAGACATCAGTCTTATCCTATTCTTGTACAGGAACCTGCATCATCTGCTCCTCTGATTCTGGGTCTTGGCCTGGAGAGAGCTTCTACCATTGGTTCTCTTGAGCCCCAGGCCTTCAAAGTCATCCTGGAACTGTACCACCTGCTCTCCTGGCTCCATGCAGATGGTGTCATGGACTTCTTAACCTCCATAATCACATGAGCCAATTCCTCATAATAAATCCCTTGAAGGTAAATAGATTGGGGGGAGGGAGAGAGAAGAGAGAGAGAGAAAACCTATTGTTTCTGTTTCTCTGAAGAGTCATCATTAATATAGAAAATTCTGTTAATTCCTCCTTCTTTATAAATTCACATTCTAACCATTTTTTTTACCACTCCATTCCTTGATCCAAACCATTATGGTCTCTGGATTATTGCAATAACTCTTAACTCATCTTCCTTTACCCATGAACCAAGAATGTTCTGTAAATAAAAGTGGACAGTGACTGTCTTAGAAAGTAAATCAGGTCACATAACTGCTCAGCACAAATTCTCTAAAAGTTTTCCATTATACAAATTAAAAGCCGATTTTGGGGGGAATGATCTGTTTCTACATCAACTGCCTTCAGTAGCTTTCTGACCTCTCTGGCCCCTCCCTTCTCCAGCAGTACTGACTTCTTACTATTTTATGGATGCCCCAAGAATTCTCTTTCCTTTGTCTTCATTTATTTGTTTATTATTTGTTATTGTATAGCCTTTTTCCACCAATAGGACTGCTATTGGTCTCTCACATTCTTATGGATGCTTCTTTATTTCCTTCAAGTCTTGACTGAAATGCCACTCATGCTTTCAATGAGTATCTTTGAAAACATGCAACCTTCCTGCCCAGCACTTACTATCCCTGTTTTGTCTTGAAGCATAACATTGGTTACCATCTGGCATAGTTTATTTTTAATTTGTCTGTCTTTTGTCTCTTTCCTGTTAGATTATAAATTCAGCAAAGAAGGAATTTTTTTCCTTCTTTTGTTCTATATTTCATCTGAATAACCTCAGTAAAAGTAGGTACTTCAGGCCTCACCTAGTGGTAAGGGAACAAGGACAGTTATGGAAGCCCAGTAACACTGAAGCCACAGAAGGGGGTTCCCACAGTAGAAACATGGTCATTATCAGGCTTCTGCTGGGCAGAGAGGGAACCACACAACTCGCCATCTCCCTTTCTGTTCACCTCCATTTTCTTGCTGGTACATCTCATTGACCAAATCCAATTAGAAGCCAAAAGGTCAGAAGCCCATCTGACTCAGTTTACATAAGACAGTTTCCAAGGATCTCAACCAAAGCAGACAAGGTGGGGAGTAAATCCAGGGAGGCAAATGGAATGTACCCCAAATAGCCAGGCAATAAGCAACAAAGCAGAAAGAGAAGCAACCTTAATTTTAGCTAGTGAACTCATTACTCATTGCATTTTCCTTGCCTAAATGAATTCCAGGTGCTTCTACAATAATGCAGAACACTTGGTATTGAGACATTGATCCAGTGTTTCTGCTTTCATTTTCTTTTCATTGGTGCCTTTCCAATAAAAATGATGTTGGAGAGTAAGCATTTGACTTGGAACACCTGTCCTGAAAGAGATTTTTGATGGCTTGCCTAAATGCACACAATGCAATAAGTAGAAACAGAAATAGGCCTTGGAAATGTATATTGCAATTATGTGGAGAAGTGCTGGGAACAGAAGTCCTTTATTGAGCTACTGCATGTTTCTGAAGAGCAGAAATTAGGTTAATATTGAATTTGGGTCTTATTCTCTTTCCAAACATCAACCCCTGTACCCATGAGCAGAAATCTCACAACCTCTAAGCATTGTTATTGATCTCACAATCATCTGGCATCTCCAGCACACACCCTGGTCCCCAACTATCTGACAACATGGTGAGCTTTGCATGGATCTGACTTACTTGCAGCTCAGATGTGTTGAGTCCCACCTAATGGTAGTCTGATAACCTAGACCAAATTAAATGCTTAATTACTTTATCTGAAATATCATTAATGTCTGTTAGGATGGCTATTATCCAGTAAATAAGCAATAACAAGTGTTGGAGGGATTTTTAAGAAAAGGGAACCCTCATTCACTGCTGGTGGGATTGTGCTATAAGTAAATACAGCCACTATGGAAATAGTCACTATGGAGGGAACTCAAAGAATTTAGAATAGAATTACCACATGACCCAGCAACACCTCTTCTGGGTATCTACCTGGAAAATTGGAAAAACATTTATTCACAAAGATATATATGCATCCCTACATTCATTACAGAATTATTCATGATAGCCAGGATACAAATTCCTGGTTTTCTCTCAAGAGATAATGATTCAGTAGGACTAGGGGAAGACTTAAGATCCCCTGTTAATAAACAACCTAGGTGATTTTAATGAAAGACCCATGACTCACACGGTATGAAACCTAGATTTTACCTCTCTGAACCTGTGGAAACAATGTGAAGTATAGTGAAACTCACCGTACAAGTTTCATACGGGTTACATGACTTATGTCTACATACTGTAGAAATTTACTTAACACAAATTCTTGAAAATGCTATCATCAGATTCTTCCTTTTCTTCCTCCAGTGCCATCATTGCCCTGAAGATTTTCCCTGATTTCTTTAGCTGTTCTGAGTCCCACCTTTCTCCTCTATTTCACTACAGAACCAGGAGTTTAAGCCACATAGCTTAATCCAGGTTAAATATCATCTTAAGTGGTTCTTTCTGGTTTCCATGGTCTTGATTTTATCTTTCCAATGTTCTCTTAAGCTTCCTATTCATGAGTGGAGGTAACAAGAACTACTTACTTTGTTTTTCTGCTTAATCATCCAGGGAGCCTGAAAGATTGGTATTTTTATCTCCTTTGTCCAAAACAATGTCATATTTCCATATCATTCCCATTGGGAATTTATAGCCCAGGCAGTTTTGTGGTACAGGCAAACACACACAACTCTGGACCTGTCTGACTCCAGGCCAGACTCACTTTCCACGTCCTGAACACAACCCTGGGGCAGAAATTGTTTCTCCAGAGCTTTGGTACCTTTTCTGTGACCCCAGACCCACTGTTGGTACCCATGCCAGGCCTATGCATTCCCATGGACCAAATGACTGACATGTTATGGCAAACACGCTGAATACAAAAGAAAGACTTTCTCTTCCTCTTTCTTGATTTTTGGCGCCAGCCCTTTCACAATTCCTGCTTGGAAGGACACGGATCCAAGTAAGCAGGCATCCGTCCTTCCACCCTTAGGCCCCTGGGGTTTAAGAGTCAGGAAATTACTGGCTGCAGGGTCAGTGAGGTCCTTAGAAAAACAGTTAACACTGTTCTGGACACTTCCCAAGGCTGCTCTGGGAGGAGCAATTGCAGCACTCCTCACCCCTCCCCCTAAGCCAACCAAAGAGACATGGCTTCACGTGGTATAGGCAACTACATGAAATTTTCCAGTTGCAATAAAGACTATTTAATAAGTGAAACATCCTGGATTCTCTGTATGGTTTTTATATCCCAAAAGGCCTTAGGTTAATGTGTATGGGCTAAAACAGAGATTTTAGAGTTGGAAAGATCCAGGTTCCAACATCAGCTCTGCTTTTAATATAATATATAAACCTGTGGGAAAGTGTCTGAGACTTGCTTCAGTTTCCACAATAGGGAGCTCACTCAAGAATGCATTACCTGATTGTTAGTCCCTACCCAGAAACTGATATTCTGAGGATATCCATTTCCTCAGAGGATTTCAGAACATTTTTATTGTTCACCATGAAGAGGTCACCTACGGTGTCAACCTCAGCAAGGTGAGACTTGCTGGCAGGCACCACCCTCCTAACACACCTACCCAGCATGGTTTGTGGTTTATTCATTATTTTTTAATTTAATATTTATTGTATTTTTCTCCCATTACCTTTTGGTCCCCATATACGCCCTTCCCACAATATTGCCTGAGCCACCAACTATGTCACCTCCAGATTTCTGGAGAATGTCAGTCATGCTTCATCTACCATTGAAAGTCACCTCCATGTCACCAGGACACACCCTTGAAACAAGATCGTGAAACATACTGAATGTAGTGATCAGAACCGGCGTGGCTGACTCTTGATGGGAGCTGGGTCTGGACTCTGAGGAGATAAGTCTCAAGACAGAGAAATGCAAGGAGAACAGCTTGGCAAGTGATCATTCGCAGACTGAGATCTGGCCAGTCCCTAAGGCAACTCTCTTATCCTCTCTATCTCTCAATTTTATTATCTTAAGTAATTAAACAAGATTTGCCTCAACAGATGTTTGTTATAAAAGGGGGAAGGACATTTTCTTATAATTATTAAAATCTCATCCAAATCTTTCTGCTCCAGGAATATGATGGGCAGACTGTGCATACAGACAGAATTACAGCCAAGGCATGGACTGGGTTAGTAATAAGACAGTCTACTCTTCCTTTTATCTCTGAACTGGTAATAAGACTATAATATTCACAATAAATATTAAATGAGATCGGATGTAGAAAAATACTTAGTAAGCTATAAAGGACATGGGAATGTTACTTTTTTCTTTCTTTCTTTCTTCTGTCCAGAGTCTAGGTCAGACACACACCAAGTCAAAGACGGTAATGGTAATGACTTCGGCTGTAAGCAGCTGTCTGAGGAAGCTTGACTGGGCAGGCAGGTGTAGAGAATTCATTAGCACCCACATAACATAACCGGAGCAAGTCTCAACAAGTGGGTATAATATCAGGCATCAGGAAACCTCCCAAGCACACTGGAGATTTAGCACTGGCTTTGCAGCTGAAACACAAGAGTCAGGGATCCAGTCGGTTATATTAGCCCAAGACAAGGGTTTTGTTATTTAAAAAAATAATAAAAATCAACTTGGTATCTTATCATAATTGATTTAATTGACTCATTTTAAAATATGTATTAAGTTCCCAGTGCGTGTCAGGCCATGCGCCAGGCATTTGACAGGGAAGGGTAAGCAGTTCTTTCCTTTATAGAACTGACAGAGGAAATGTTAGAAAAACAGACATAAAACCAAAAAAGCACAAAAATGTGGGATAACTGTGTATTCTGGGCATATCTCCTAGCTCAGCATTTCTTTTCTGCAATCTTTACTATCTCATGGAGTTTGATGGGTGTGATTCAGCCCTGCTTCCAGGGCTCATGTTCATACATGAGCAGTAGGAACCAGAATATCTTTGCTTTAGGCACATATGGATTGCCTTTCTCCTGGGTCTATTAAGATTCCTCTAGGATAATAACTTGCAGAGACATGGCACACTGAGACCCTCTGTCCTCCCACAGGGAGAGAAGAGAAGCTGTTGGACCATGGGGCTTATACACAGAGGGGAGCATTGTTGCAGGGGAAATAGTGGGGCACCTCACACTATCATTTGAGCTTTTAGATCTAGCGTTGCCTGAAGCCAGGAGAACCCTAGGATCTTTCCCCTCAACGAGTTGGGATATGGTTATTGTCTTTTACAACATAAAAGGATCTGCCTGATAGAATTATAGTAGTGGAAATACAAGATTCTGTGGTCAGAGAAGGTGCCAGGAAAAAGCAAGCTTGAAGAAAAGGGTAGTCTCTCAGAAGGGAAGTGAGGGAGCAGGAGCAAGGGGAATTAACACTTGCCGTTGTGGCTAGAACAATGTTTGTACATGGGGCATGCATACATGTACACAGGTGTGCTGAGGGGAGAGGGGATACATGAGGACTGACTTCCATCATTGTCACTTCTGGCCTTCAGTTTCTTTAATCCATGAACAGGACTGACAAATCAATGGATGTGGCAACACCTGTCCACTTAGGACAGGGGTTAGCAAAGAGACACTTCTATGCTGACATCTGCACTTGCTGGCAGAGAACCTATAAATGGGGCACAGATGCCTAGGTGTGGGTCTCAGCTCCCCAGGCTGCTTCAGCAGATGCAACAAGGCCCTGGGAAGGGTCTCCAGTGCCCCATCTGTGCAGAAAGAGAACATGTGAGCTCACCCCCTGACTCAGGCCAGGCAAAGGCAACCTAAATTGCCCACCAATGGCCAGCATCAGCAGAGTAAATGTGCCATCACTTAGCCCTTTGAAGTAGGCAGAGACTGTCTGGCCAGCCCTGGGAGGTTCCAAAGGGCTGTCCTGGGTCAAAAGTGCCAGGCAGAGAAAGTGATGCGTCACGCCATTTCTAGTTTTTTTCACCTGGGTCAATGTCATTCATTTCTGGAGTAACACCTCACATATTAGATAACACTAATTAATGTCCTCTGCACAACGCCCAGCAGACAATAAACAAGTAATAAAGGTTAACGATTACTAGTATGAGACAATCCTGTGAAAGAGCAACTTATGACACCTTAAAAGCAATATGCAAAATCAAGAACTCAGTGTAAAAACTTCATTAATGAAAATAACATATATGAAGTAACTAATGTTGGTCAGACCCATTTCTAGGCACTGGCTGAATAGCCAGCCATTCACACAATCGTATGAATATATGATTATATACATAATTGGGGAAAATAAACAAGCCGATAAAAATGATATTCCCATTACTGGAAGATTTCCCTTCTATTGGGAGAGACAAACAGAAGAGAATAAATAAATGAATAAATTAATTATTTAACTAACTACATAATTTCAGACAGAGGTAAATGCTACAAAGACAAAGTAAAATGACTGAGAGCAATAGAAGGCCACATGAAAAAGTATCTGGTTTTGAAATGACTGTCAAAACAGGTCTTTAAGGATACAAAATTGCTGAATGACACAAAAGTGTAAGCTCTATGGAGGCTGGCATGATAAGAATTTACAGAAGCAAGAGAAAATGCAAAGATTTGAGTTTGGAATAATCATCCCATATTAGAGAGATCAGAGTGGTAATAAAAGAGGTGGTCAAAAGTGCCCAGGTTTGTGCTATAGTTTGAACCAACAAAACTTGCAAATAGATTGCTAGTATAATGTGAGGAAAAGAAAAGAGGAAGTGAATGGATGATACCAGTATTTACCAAGATGAGGAAGTAATTAGAGAAGGAGAAAGCCTAAAATGTAAGAGTCAAGAACTTTATCTTAAACATGTCACAAGCTCAGTAGATAAAAAAAAGGGGATGGATGTAATACAACAACAATTAAATTAAATTTAAAAAAAAAAAAGCTCAGTAAATAGAGATCAGGGAGACATGTTGCATCTAGACTCCAATGACAAGTCCTTGGCTCATGGTAGGTTTGTGAAGCTATGGATAAGATCTCCATAGAAGAAAGGTAAACTGGCCATAGTGCCCTATAGACTTTCATGTCTCCAGGGAGGAAAGACAAAGACAACTGGCTAAGGACCCACTGGTGATGTGTGTCACACTACTGAGAGGCTGACTGCAAAGAGAGCTGGAGAATTGACCTTTAGACTCAACAAGATGGAGATTACCAATGACCTTTACAAGGGCAGCTTCAGAGAACAGTGGTGGTGAAATAAAGAGAAACCAGGAAGAGGGGAATTGAATTCACAAATAAATTTGTTAAAGACCTTTGCTATTAAACAAAGTAGAAAAATAGGCAATGGATGGAGGAAATCAGGAGAGGCAAAAGTTATTATTTTGCCATTTCTAAGAGGAGAAATACAAAGCATATTAATAGTTGAGGACACAAGAATGAATCAAGGGTGTGAAAGTGTGGATGACTTCATGGGAATGGAATCTTACTCTAGTGCCTAAGTCCGAGTGGGCACCTACTGGTGTCTGTTTCCTCCCATTCTCCAGGAGCAAGTAGAACCTCTTGAATTCTCTAACTCCATCCACAAAATGCATTTAAAAAGGCTGTAAGTGAAGAATTTAGTACTTAGAAAGGCATAGACCTTGCTTTGCTATACAAAAGAGATTTCCATGAGCGGTTTGCCTGTGATGAGTATGCTTTATTTTAGTAAGTTCTCTGGTTCATTTGCTTTTGTTGGAAAAAAAAAATGAAAGTTTGTCAACCCTGCCTCCCCACTTAGGGTCTGTCAAAGGTCTAATCAAAAGCAGGGTGAGATGACTGGCTGGAGTTAAGTGAGGACTTCTAAAAAGTCCTCTGCGTGAAGAGGGGAACGAGGAGAGAAGCATAAGAAATAATTTTTAACCCTGGCTGGTGGCTCAGTGGCTAGGTGCCAGCCTGCAAACCCAAAGATTACTGGTTCGATTCCCAGCCAGGACACATGACCAGATTGCAAGCCAGGTCTCCAGCCAGGTCCTTAGCTAGAGGCAAGTGAAAGGCAACCATACATTGATGCTTCTCACCCTTTTTTCCTCCCTCCCTTCCCCTCTCTGTGAAAATAATAAATAACATCTTTTTAAAATAATAATTAATTAACTAGTTTAAAAAAATAGAAACAGTTTTTATGGCTACTCTCCTTTGGAACCCAAGTCTTCTGAAGTTGGTTTGGTAATTAGTAAGTATATTCTTGTGTGAAGCACTCCTGCTTTTTAGCAAGAAAGGCCAATAACTATATCCCAGTTCCATTTCCATGACCTGTATGTCAAAGACTTAACCGCTCTAAAATCCAGTCTCTGTGGGTAAAATGCTACCAGAAAGCATCCTTCAGGAGGAAGCCATGATAGGTTTACAACGCCCGTTGGTAGAAGTCAGGGTGTTGTAACCTACAGCAGGTTCCCTAATAAAGTCTATTACCTTTTCATTAACGTTTTTACTTTTAGGTTAAGTAGATTGACCCATTTTTTAATGGGCCAGTAAACTGAGTTTCAATAGGCACTTTTTGAATTTCAGGCAGTTTCAAGATTGTATTTGCAATACAAAACTGGTGCTGCCCTCCAAGGTATCTATGTATACACACCATTACATATATGCTATGTTATGTTACATTAATATAACTAATGTACTAGTACACTACCAATAGCATTTACCTGGATGGCATATTGTTAAGATGTTGACAGTTGTGGCAGTAGGAGGCTAAAGGAAACTGTATTCATTCTGCAATTAGCTAAATGGCATAGAGAGTTTTTTGTGAAAGTATTTATTAAGGTACTATGGTGACATGTATAAAATGCAGTCCCCTCTCCCTTTGAAGGAATAGTAATGCAATTAAGAACTGCAGTTACACCTAATTATTATGCGATTCAACACTTTTCTAAGTTTTGAGGATACAGCAGTATGTAAGAGAAGCAGGATGATTCCCTATGAACCTTACTTGCTAGTGGCAAAAATGGATAATGTAAACAACTCAATATATAAAATTCATATGCTTAAATACGTATCATAAAGCAGAGCAAGAATAACAGAGAAAAGCTTCAGGCATATTTTGTGTAAATCCAAAGTCCATGGCTTCCCATTATACCAGGGTTGGGAAACGATTGTCTTCACGTCATCCAGCTCAGGTCTTGGTGCTGTAAATAAAGTTTATTGGGACACAGTCATAGCTACCTATTTGCATGTTACCTATAGTTGTTTTCCACCTATAATCCAAGACTGGAGTAAATATGTGACAGTCCATAAGATCCACAAAGCCAAAAATATTCACTATGTGTCTCTTCATGAGAAAAAAAGGTTCCTGATCTCTGTTATACTGTGAACAACACAGAGCTCTATCACCTACTACTATGGTGGGGTCAGTTTCACTATAAGCAACACGAAGATGACTAAAAAGTGGAGAAAAAGTATATATCTTTCAAAATAAGCCATTGGCAGTATGGAAGCCCTAGGGTGAATACAGCAGCCCAACATCTTTACCAAGAGCTTGGATTCTTTCTTTCCCTCTTTTCTGATTATCTTCAGTGAGACCTGCCATTGTCCTAGGACAGCTGTTCCAGGTCCAGGTGTCACATGGAATAACAACATCTAGATGGGGAAAAACAAAGAATCCATGTCTTGTGTCCAATTTTAAGAATCAAACAAGTCTTCTCAGACCCCTGTGGTAGACCACTTTTTATTGTGTCATTGGCCAGAATTGTGAAATTTGACCATACCAAAACCCATTACTCACCAGGGAGATTAGACCACCACCACCAACAACAAGCTAAACCTGATTCTCATTCACTCCCTGGGGCTGAACTCATTTTCTTTTGAAACGGAAGATTGCCCCCTACTTGATGAAACTAGGACATTATATTGTTGAAATGAAATCAGGAGCAGTAAAGAGCACCAATGATATCTACTCCATCAATTGAAATAATAAATTATAGACATCTTCACAAAATAGTACAAATTTAACTAAGTGCTAAAACAGAAGCTCCATGAAGGCAAGGAGTCTTATTTACTGCTATCATACCAGTGTTAGAATAGTGCTTAGCACTATTAGTAGGTACTCAATAAATAGTTGCTAAATTCACTATAGATTAACCATATGAGTGTGTTTTGCAGAGTTGGGTAAGAAATGAAGAGGAATGTAAATGAGAGGCCACTACACAATGAAAAGACAATAGTAGCAAGGTCAGATTGCCACACAGTTTGACATGAATGATCTCTGCTGTCCTCACAAGGGCACAGAACAAGGAAAAGGTAAAGGAAATGATAGCCCAGCTGTAAAGTCATGGAGCTCACATCCATTTTAAACTTCTATGAGGTGATTTTACCCTCCAACTATATAAATTTCCATGTTACTGCATGTGTAAATTTATTTGGAAGCAATACCCAAGGTCCAAATTTGAGGGCATTGTTTATTGTAAGGGTTAAGTCTAATGGTCCTCATTAGAGTATCAAACCTTTTCACTAATATAATAAATATTTTTACTACAGGCCAAGAATATTTTGGAGGTCAGTCACAGACATGTTGGAATCAAAACAAGTAGGGAATGCCTTGTGATCATGGTAGCCCAATGGTGAAGACAAGTATTAAAGAAATACAACTAATCTTATTATAACATATTATGCTAAGTGCTTTGAAGGAAGAACAAACTCTCTCTAGGTCTCATTCTACATCTGTAAAGTTCAAGGGTGAGAAAATTATATTTCTTAGTTGACCTTGACATTCAAAGTTCTACCAGCAAGTTAGTCTATAGAGAAAAACCTGCTCAAAACAAGTTCAATAAAAGCCATAAGATGATGCTCTTCAAAGGAAAAATCTCCCCTGCTTTATTCTTTCCAATCATTCCTGGTTAGATATTGATACAAATACACACACACACACACACACACACACACACACACACATACACACACATTGACTGTATGATATATATTTCTTGTGTCTTATATTTGAAATAGTCTGATTTATACCTACAATTGTAGATAAATTTTACAATTTTTATGTATCTACATTCCCTAACATTTCCCAAATTCCTTTTTTTTTTTTTTTTTAATAAAAGGCATGATTCTGTCATGACAGTTTTCTTCTATGAACCATAGGGTGTGGTAGGTAAATTGCCCTGAAATATACCTATACTCGTTTTGAATAAACCTATGAAACAACTATCAAAAAGCAAAGCATTTCTTAGCATTCACCTTTGCATTGAGAATGATAATTTCACCTTATTTGCTCAACCCAAGCAGTTCACCATTCACTTACAATGAAATGAAGTCCCCAAAGTTTTAAATGACTTTGCAAACTGAGATCCAAAGTAGCTCAACTATTTGCTGAAGACTATGCATCTTCTAAGTACCAAGACAGTCAGGCTGTGTCACTCAGGATAGTGAAGACCATGTTGTATATTACACTGTACTTTGTTAGGGTTAGGAAGAAATAAAGAAGTCAGTAAATAAGAAGTGGGCATTTAAAAGTAAATTCAAGAACTACTATATGAGTACCTTCTCTGATTACAAAGAATAATCACACACCTCATTTCAACCTGACAAAGTTCTAATGAACTGATAAAAAAGGGAGGGAAAAAAAGCACTTAATTTCAAAAAGATAGAATTTAGAGCCAAAGTTAGTGTAAGTTGAACATTTAATACTATAGTTAATATTATTTGTGTCTTTCTCCTCATTTAGGCCATGAGTTTCTTGATGTAAAAGATTGTTGTTATTAACAATCAATAAAATGAATAAATCAGAGGATTAATTTTGAATGAGGAAAGAATTATTTTGAGTCTATAGGAAATACTGGCTAAGACCTCATTATTTCTTTATATCTAGAACAATGAGCCATTGGTCTTTATGGAACTGGTTTTGACATCATGTCAGAGAGAAAAGAAGGAGCTTTGAGTCCAGAAAGATTCAAAGCTAAATCCCAACTAAGCAACTTGCTTAATGACTGTATAAATTTCTTAACATTAACTAGCACTCAGACTCAATTTCTTTAATTTTTAAATGAATAAAATAATAGCCCCTCATAGAAAGGTTATAAGAATCAGAGATGATGTATTTAATGAAACTAGCTGACAAGTATTTAATACACCCAATCTCTACTATGGAATTGCAGATTCAATTCCAGTGCAGGAGTAATTCTAAAGTCCTTTCCAGAGTGAAAACCCACTGGATCCTGACTGCCCGTCAGGATTGGCTGGGACTCAGGTTCCTTTGCTAAGTAACCAGGAAAAAAAAAGTGGAAGGAATAAATTTTATGACCTCTTCCAACCCCTGAAACTCTTTATTATATAATGTTGGTGCATAACTCTGTTTCCACATGTGAAATTTATTGGGCAGAGGAAGCTTTCCTAGTTATGTATATGGTGCTTCATGGAAGTCTGTACTTCCTTTCACACCGTTAATTATGGTTTCTGACCTGAACTGGACTGGTTATCTCTTCTCTGGAGGGTTGGACCGATGATGTTGATAGCCTTCCCAGAGAAGACATCAAGATATGAAAACATAAAATAAAATAGGCAAAGACACAATCATAATAATTATATGCTCTCTTAACATGATCACTTTATCCATTAACAATACTAGATTATAGTGGCCTAGTTCTTTGAGGTTTGATCATTCAGATGTATTTTATAAAAAGTTATTCTTCTAAATTTTTGAAAATCATTTTGTTCAAGTACTTACAAAGTTTGGCTCAAGTACTTTGTTTACAATTTCAATGGATATTATAGCATTTAACAGAAGAAATGGCCGGGCTTATCTGAAAAGAATGTCAGCATGACTTGGTGTAGACTTAAAAGAATACATGCTGTGAGTATTTTATAATGTGGAATGATCATTGAAATATCAAGGACTCTAGTAATTGTATTTCCTGAGTAAATGCATGTTTATGAAAAAATAAAAAGACAAAATCATGAGACAGGAACAGATCTGGGGGTGAAATCGACACTTTAGCTAAGAGAGTCAATATGAAAAATGGGTGAGAAAGTCAACTTACATAATGTTAATGGTCATTAACAAAGAGAGTAGGTGAATAGAAGTTGATGATATTGGAAATAAATAATTAAACTTGCTCTACCAGGAAGTGAACTTCCTTTCAGGTTCTCTTTCCCACTAGCACTTCCGTATCTCAACCATTTGGTAGGTCCTTCTCAGTAGAAACTTTATAATGCTAAGGAAATGAAGGTCATGGAGCTGAAAAATGCACATGAAATTCTAATTCTGTTACTCCATATGTTCTTCTTAATTTTGAGTGATCAACTGAAGTTTTCATTGAATGTCCACTTCATGAAGGACATATTATTTAATAACAAATGTAGGAGGATATTTGCTAAGGTAGTTAACTAAACTTTGTAACATAAAGACCCAACATGCAATGCCTCTACAGAATAAAATTAGCCAAGGACTGTTCTAGGTCATGGACAGGGTTGCAGGTAGGAAAACTGGGGTATATGATTGCTTCGTATACTGGGTCAGGAACTTAAGATGATGGCAGATCTGCCTCTCTCCATAAGAAGCCGCCCCCTGGCCATGGGTGGGAGGTCCCCACGGGCCATTCCTGGACCCAGCTGACATCACTTCCTCCATCTTCCATCAAAGTCAAGTCTGTCTTGTGGCCCCACTTAAATGCAAGGAAATTGGGAAGATCTGGCCTGCAACAGAGAGTAGATAGACATAGTAATAAACCGGCAGGCTATGTTGGGACAGAGAAAGACTTAAAGGAAGGCTCAGCACAATTGTGGACACAGGCATGTAATTTATTTTATACTTGGACCACAGTGCCCCTCACCCCACCCAAGCAAGGAGACCTATAAACAAATGGAGCAAACTGAGAATAGAACATAATGGGGGAGATCACTTCCAACTAAGTAGAATCAAGAAAATGCTTCATACAGTAAATAGAAAGGAGGCGGAGCTAAGAAATTGAGTTTGATATATGAAATTTCACTAAGGTGTCAAAACAGTCTGTTTTCTATCCCCAACACCTAGAACAGTGCATGGCACAGTATTCGAAGAACAGTTGTGGAACACGTTGTACAGGTTGACCTGAGTGAGGTCACCACATGCAGAGCCAAATGACAAAGATAAAAAGAAAATTAAAGCCAAACATAATAAGAATAACTGAATGAAAACCCTCTAAGCTGAAGAAATGGAGGCTCAGGAGAGAGACCAGATGTTTTCCAAGATGACCAAAAAAAAAAAAAAAAAAAAAAAAGTCAAACAGTTTCTCAAATGCAATATAGTGACTTCCCCACATGTTATTGCCAAATTAGACTATCATTTAACTGAAACTGGAATTTGGGAGTTTTGTTATTTTAATACTGTGACTTGATTGTTATTGAATATTGTTATTTCCTTTTACTGGAAAAATCCGTGTGCTGTGATGTGTGAGGCAGTATTCTAAGATCATGTTCCCTTTTGCAACACCCTGTGTTGAACCTAAGGAACACATTTGAAAGCTACATGACTGAAAAAAATAATCATAAAATGTGAAATTGAACTATAAAGAATTATCAAAATTCACTAAATGGATAAATAGCTCCCTTCACTGCCAAGTAGTCAAATGGGAAAAGGACATGAACACAAGAGAAGAAATGCAACAACCCGAAAGAAAGATCAACATTCTGGGGCTCAAACGAATACAAAAGTGAGCTTTTTTTCTTAGCAAATTATATTGATTTAAGAAAAGAAATGATACAATCTCATGTTTGAAAAGGTTCAGGTAAACAGGTATTCTAATAAACGTGAAGATATGTAGCATAGACTTGTTTTGCTTTTATTTTTCTCTTTTACAATTTCATTTCTAGAAATCTATCTTAAGGAAGTAGTCATGGCTGAATAACATGTAATTTCAAAACTGTTGATATATACATGATATTGCATATATTTATATAATATGAAATGTACATTAAGTAACTATATATTTAAGTGAAACATAATATATGAGTATAATTATGTGCGACATATTATATATAATTAAATGACTAAAACTTTACCTTCTATAAGCACATGCAATAATATCCATGGTATATTTTGAATGTTCTATGAGAAACATTTTGTAAGGATGCTTCAAAACAGCTCCAGTTCAAATGATAAAGACAGTGGAAATGGAGGCTCTAGGCTTTGGTAAAAATAGTACCTTGGTCATAATCTTATTTCAGGCATAACTGCATGGCAGAGTCTTAAGGACACAGACAATTCTAAGCTCTATGAGACAAAGCCACTTCTTCGCCCACTGCCTGCCCTGGTGGGACTAATAATAAAGTGAGGGAGAGAGGCTTTAAAATAAGAATTTAACAATACAATGTACTAGGAAGAAAATGCTGTGAAATTACAGAGAAGAGAGTTATATTGGATAAGAGAATGAGCTATATTCGCTAGGCCTCAGTTTCTTATCTGAAACATGAATATGGCTGGCATTTTCCAACAATATATAATCTTAGGAATCTTTCAAAATTACACTTTATTCAAGGAGTACAGAAAAGCATTCATAGTAAACAATGCATAATTTTGATTTAAATTTTCTTGTAGCAACAGTTCCAAAGGAACACATTTTTCCAGTATTAAAATTTAATCTGCAATCGGCATTGAATAATATTACAAATGTAGAGTGAAACTATAAGGGAAGATGTATCATTTTGACCAGAAACCCTTGGATAACTTGAACATGCTGTGTGTGGGGGAAGAACCAATGTTGATGCTATGTGCTCATATATCAGGAGATCTTATGTGACCTTTTGGATGTCTTTTGCTCAAGACCCATTGTAGTATACAGTAGGAATTACTCTCTTTATACATTTAGTGTATTTTCTTACATTTGTGAAAGATATATTTTTAAGAAGCATTTCCTTTGGTTCTTCTATTAGGCTCCAGAGCCATTTTTAAGAAAAATAAAACTAAAAACATCTACTATCAATGATGATTTTTTTTTTTTTTTTTTTTTTTTTTGCCCCTAAGATCTGTTAACATCTCTTGGAATTCCAGGGTCTACTTCAATCAGAAACAGCATGAGCAACTCTTTAAAGTTTATATCATGTACAAGGTGATATGTTTCTTGAATCTAAAAAACATAAGGTCTGGTATCTGCATGCTCAGTCACATTTGGTTGAATGAGCTCAGACACAAAGTCCTCTCATTTCACAAATGAGGGTAATGAGTGACATAATGTAGCCTGGAAGTCAACTCTAGAAGTTGGACCTCATCCATTTCAGGGAACACTTGAATAAACTTGTGTCCTACTTACAATGGAATCCTGTCGGTCTTACCATCCCTGAGGTTTCTCCCTTCCTCTTCCCCTGAGCTCTGGACGCTCAGCAGCCAGGACACCCCTGAGACTAGATATAAGACCTCTGTGGGCAGGTGAGGGGTCCAGGCCAGGGTTGCAAGAACACCGCTGCTTTATGGCCTCGGGGTCCCATTGTTCACCTCAGCCTGGAGGGTGTGGACAAACTCTTTTCTGTTTCTGTTTCCAAACTTTGGCATGCTCTAACTGCCACTCAAAAGTAATAGTGCACTGAACTCACATTTTTTAAACTGGAAAGTGACTTGGAACCTGTAAAATAAGCACATATATTAAAGTTATATGTTAATCATATTTAATATGCTATGCAAATTTAACATGACCTTAGATTGGGGCAGGATTGGGGGGAAAAACAGTCACTTTTGCAGCAGGAAATTACTCTTTTCTGACTAAAAAAAAAATACAGAAATTAAGCAAAATAATATCAAACTGTTGTGTGAATTTTACTTTGCTTCTCAGTCTCTATCTTTACCTTTCTGTGCACACCCATGTGTGTGCATGCATGTGCCTCAAATATATCTTATTTATCACTTAGACTCAACACTTAGTCCATTATCTGACACATATTTTTATTTGTAAAATATCAAAAATATTTGAAGAATTAGCAAATGAGTGAATGCATAACTTTCACTGAGAACAATAGCAGTAACCCAGATGGAGGAACTTGGAAGAACAAACCAAGAGCTTCAGTCAGTTGCTTGGTGGTAGGCAGAATGTTTTTGCTAGAACATTCTAGAAATATATCCATGAGGACTGAAAATCCAGTAGTGCTTCAGTCTGGGAAGACAAAACTAATACCGCATTAAAAAAAAAAAATTCATTCATTATCACATGAATGGCTGAAAGAGATCATGAATAGGTGTATTTTTCCAAAATGTTCATTTAGTCATTATCCAGAGTTTTAGGTAACTATCACTAAGTATTTAAATTTGCTAAATATTGGTAGCCACCTGGAGTTAGAAAGAAGTGAAAGTTACACATCCTTCTCCTAACAACTTAAGAATAATGTAGTAAATTAAAACAGAAACAAACTTGAAGCCAAATTCTTCTTGATGTTCACTCCAAGGTTAATGCATCAATAATTTGAAAGAGGGTTAAATCATCTTTTGGGGGGATCAAGCAATAGAGCCACTGGTACATAGATTGGTGAAGGGGCTCTAGATGAAGATCTTCTGAAGATGACCGGCTGGATTCTATGGCTGGTTTGCTAGATTGGATCTCTCACAGTGTAGGCACTGTGACTCATGAAGCCTTGCCCATCAGTTTTAGGTGTTGAACATTACTCACTTCACCAACAAGAAAGCATTTCTAATTCTTTCATGCTAAATAATTGGTCCTCATATAAATGTCCATAATGATATCTGAAGCACTTGTAAAGAGCTACCTTGGGCTGTTGTTTGGGGAGCAAAACAACATTCATCTAAAGCATCAAAGGCAATTGAACCCCCACTAGGTATATATTGGAGTTAATTTGCATGGACACGGACATATATTACACTGTTTATACTGAAGTGTTTTAAATCAAATTGCCACAGAAGTGAGACAATGTGTAAAGTTTTAGGTTAGCTGTAAAGAGCTCAAACTGAATCAAAACCTAAATTATATTTCATTGAAATCTAGTTGCCATTCATTCGTTCATTCATCCAATAGGCATCAATTATGTGCCAATACAAAGACTCATGAATTCATTGCAGTTACTCATTAGTTCTATAAATGTTAAGTATAGAATCTTTTCAACCCATAATTCAGCATCCTGATAAACACATTCTCATGGAAAAATTTTAAAGAACATAGATTTTTTGAATACAAATACCTAAATCTCAGGGCCCAAGAAAACTTTTCTGGTCACTAAGCAAAATCAAGTTATCACCACCTACTGGTTGCACTGCATAAATTTGGAGAACATAAACTTGCTATTGGATTATTAGACTTCTAAAATTAAATGTACTGTATGATAGAAAAATCATGGTGGAGCAAGGTTTAACCTGTTAGGTGGCAATTATCCATGGGTTTCTCACATTCCTGAACATCATCTGAGCAAAGACATAAGTAACATTTCTGTGCCAGACTATCATTTCCAGGATATTTATATAAAAAAACAGCCTTGGAAGAGAGATAGTCTCCTTCTGGAGTAGATTTGTTTACTGACCCAGATAATAAAGGGAATGCTTTTTTCTATGGCAACAATTGAGCCTGTTTTCTAGCATCCGCCTTCTATAAAACTGGGATTTCCTAAGGCATTCTTTTTTGCAACACATTCTCCTGCATAGCCATTCTACTGCAAAACCCCTGATTTTCTCGCCATTTGGGACCTGGGACTCAGGAAACCAGTGCAAAAAATATTACTCTGGCTACTGATATTGCTGTAATATATTATCTTTTTTGCCTCTGACCTGGGAGTTTTGTGTGTTCTGTAAGATTCCATGAAACTATATCAGGTTAACTTGTTAATTTGCAAATACAGTAAAATTTCAGACCTTTTGTAGTTCTTGACAGATGTTCTTCCCTAATTATCCCAAACATGGGAAAGAATAGAGGCCATACACATTTCTGTTTCCTAGGGAAGCATGTATATTCCATAGTAGAGGAAAACGTTTGAATCATGCCCATTCCCCCAAGAAAGACATGTTGAATTCCTAACCCCACTACCTCAGATGTGTCCCTATTTACAAATAGCATGTAATTAGTTAAGATGAGGTCATAACAGAATAGAGTTGACCCCTACCCTTCAATTCTACCAGTATCCTCATAGGAAGGTAATTATGGGGAGGTAGACACCCATAGGGAGAACACCATGTTACCATGAAAGCAGGTATTGTAGCAATGGGACCACAAGCCAAGGGACACTGAAGATTGCTGGCAAATCACTAGAAAAAGGAAGATTAAAAGATTTTTCTACAAATTTCAGAGGAGGCATGACCCTGCTGAGACCTTCATTTCAAACTTGTAGCCTCCAGAACTGCGAGGCAATCTAGTTTGAGGTAATTTGTTATGGCATTCTTAAGAAACATACAGAGTTTTCCTAGAGAATAAAACTGCCAGCTATCTTGTAACCATGAAGAGAGAAAACCTGAGGACCAAGTAGACATGAGAGAAAAAAGAAAGCAAAGAATTTAAATGGAGTCCTGCCCACCCAAGCCTGGCATCTCCTCAACTTCTAGACTTGTTGTATGAAATGATACACTTCATTACTGCACAACCCAGTAACAAGAATATTTTGTCAGATACTTTCATTAGAAAAAAACGTGCACACTGATATAGTCATACGTGTATATGTGGCACAATATATGTAAATATAGTGGTTACACACAAAAGTCCTGGGCCTTTATTCACCATGTATCATTGCATATTATGCATTTTTTTCTGTTTTATACAAGAAAACAAAGAAAAGTTGTTTACCAACTAACTATTATTTTTGAAGATCAGTGTCAGTTTTTTATTATAAAATATGCAGAGCTGTGAATATGGTTGATGCTCTATAAATACTGATTCGGTTTTAGCACCTACCCCCCTGTTTTGTAATTATTCATTAAATTCTGGTGTCTCTCTCTGCTCCTGGGATCAGGGAATATGCCTTCATGCTCTATTAATAGCATTAAGCTCCTTATATTGAAGAAAGCAACCCGCATTAAATGAATGAAGAATGGTTGCGCTTTGTTTTTTTAAAAAATCTTGAGATACCTTGAAAGAGCTCTCCTCTCATATTTTTAAATTCTAGTCATCTTCCTTCAGTCTGTCACTCATGATGACACAGAAACAACAGTGGCATGCTCCATTTATTTCTTCAATCTCATGCCTCAAATCTGTCAGGTAGACTCAGGACTAGAATAGAAATCAGAAGTTCTTCCTCTTTTACTGTTCATAGCATTCATGGTAAGACATTGGGATTTTCCCATGAGGAAGAAACAATTTTCCTCTTTGATTTTGATGACTGTGCAGTTATGGATATATTAGTATTAATATTACAAAGCTTTCTTATCCCCTCCAGGATCACATTTGTTTTAGGGTATTGTACAATAAAGCATACCGGGTTCCCTCTGGTCTAGACAGACCAGTTGGAACTTCCTACTTTTCTCATTTTTCCTTCTTACCATAACTGTCTTGATTCCATTCTCCTTGGGACTTTTCTGGTTTCATCACAGGAAGTCTCATATCTCAGGAAAGCCAATGGACCCAGGCACACTGGGACTTTCGATAAAATTCCTAGTTACTCCACCTTCCTCTGTGTGACTGTGAGAAGCACAAAGCAATTGAGTGTAACATTTATATTTGCTTGGCACATGGTTGGCATAAAGTTTTAGTAGGTGGAGAAATTAATGACTGAATAAGCCATCATGACATGGAAGAGCTTTGGGATCAAGAAGATGGGGAGTAAAACTGTCATTTCAGTCATGCATTATTATGGACTCTGAATCTTCACGTTTCACCTCTGTGAACCTTAGTTCCATCATAAGCAAAAGGGTGGATGAGAGGGGTGATAATAGTCATATAACTGGGATAGAAATAAGACCAAGCCATTAGTACTCCAGAAGCCCTTGAAATGCTTGCATGGAGAGGCTGTGCTGTGTTAAATATGGAAAACTCAGTCTTAGTTGGCTCAGGCTGCTATAAAAAAATACCACAGACTGGATGGCTTAAACAATTATTTCTCACACTTCTGGAGACTGAGAAATACAAGATCAAGATGTCAGTCAATCTGTTTCCTGGTGAGGACCCTTTTTCTGGTCTGTAGATAGCTGCCTTCTTGCTGTAGCCTTCCATGGTTGAGAGGTAAGTAATCTTTGTTCTTACAAGGCCTCTAAGCCCATTTGCAGTGTTGCCATAGGTAGTTAGCTAATTAGTAATAAGAAAGAGAGCAAAGGGAATTAGGCATTGAGCTTTTGGGGAACAGAAGCCTCTTTGCTTCACCAGGAAGCTACAGCTTCTCACCCCAGGGGTGTCACAGCATTTCTCCACCAGGCATATTAACCTTCCCCCTTTCTCTTCTCCAGTACTGGATCATTGGGAGGGAAGGGGTGTGGGAGAAGGTGCTTGACCATAGAGGTCTGTCAGTCCAACTAGGGGATGCACCCACTCAAAAGCCCACCAAACCTGGGGAAGCTGATGGATTATTTTGAAAAAACATCTGGTCCATGTCAAACCCAAGCTAATATAGTCCCAGAGAAACAATAAGGGCCGCCCCCTCTCTTTCTTTCTCTCTCTGTCTCTCTGACCTGCACTCTCCCCATTAATTAACACACTCTCTCTCACCCAGGAGCACATCACCATGTAATCTAGTAGCTACTGGGGACCACAGCAGATGGAATAGGCTCCAAAATACTAAGCTTTAATATGGCACAGGATCTCTGGACATTGGCTCTATTCTTAGCCCTGATTTCTTACTGGAGAACTGACAAAAGTGGGACATTGGAGGGACACCTTTTTATTTTTGCTTCCAAAATAAATCCCACCATTGGACTTCAACCTCTTTCTGTGGGTCTATGAAAATGTTTTTTTGTCACATCACCACAAGAACCCCACTTCCACTGACCACAGTGGGGGCTCTACCTATATGACCAAATCACTCACTGCCCAAAGGCCAAACATCATCACATTGAGAATTAATGTTCAACATAGAAATTGGGTGACACAAACATTTAGTCTATTGCACTCAGCATGTGAAACATAATAGGTATCCAATGAATGTTTGTATAATTAACATAATACACATATATGCAAAATGCCTAAAGCATAGTAGATGTTTGCAAATGGCATTTATTGTCAATGGTGTTATTAGTATCATTAACATGAATGAAAAGAAATGTACAAGCTAATGTAATTAGGCTTAGGAGAGATGAGCCTAGGGGAAATAAATTATATACTGGTTATAGGAAGGAAGTCCTGAACTCCTAACTATAATACAAAGCACTCTATGTTCACTTCCAATTAGAACAGGGAATTCCATGTAGTCAATGGGACAAAACTGAGTTAATGGGAAAAGTACTAAGTGAATATATGTAAATGAAATAAAAACACTGGAAAGGTAGAAGGGTCCCAAGTCCTGAGTTCCCATTCATTCCATCTACGTCAGGAGGTTTTTTGGGTTGTTTTGAACCCTGTCTGTGCTCCATTTCCTTACTTTTAAAACTTGAGTGCTTATTCTCACTTTATTGTTATTATTATTATTATTATAAACCAAATTTTCCAGGCATTACATTTCCCTGCAGTAGAGTTCTTTTCTTTGAAGGTTGCTCAGCATGAACTTTTATAAGTGTACTCCTTAGAAAAACAGTGTTTGCAAGTCAGAATTGATCACTTCTGAAGTTTACATAACAAGACAAAGCAAAAGAAAACCTCAGACCATAACTCAAAAAATCAAACTGGTTTGGAAAAAAATCAAATCCAAACAAAACACCTTCCTTGTTAATGAGTAAACTTCCTGTTGCTAATGTCCATTCATTCTTCTGTTCTCTAAGGAGTCACAAAGAGGGTTACTAAATAAAAAAACTATTCATTCCCTGGTGTTTGCTCTGAATGGTTCAACTGTCTTAAAGTAGGGATTCTACAGAAGTCATGAGAGAAGGTCAAGGTTAGTGGGAACCGCCACGTTCTCTGGGTGTGAGGTGCAAAGTAGTCATGAGTGCTATTCTTAGGAAATCCTGATTCTCCTGAAGTATTTCATAAATGTGGTCATTGGCTTCTGTTCCTGTTCTTCTCTGGCCAAACATTTTTATGGATAAAAGCAAAGACAGACATCTACTTCCATGAAAGTAGGTGAAAAACATAGCCTGGGTAATAGACAATATTCCAGTTTCCCAAAAAGCTCTTTCCGTTGACCATTCTCTTGTGCATTAACTATGTTTTAAATCTTAATCTGTTTTTTCGTTACAATTCACATTCAATAGTTTCTGCAGGTTTCAGGTGTACAGCATAGCAGTTAGATAATCATATACTTTACAAAGTGTTCCCCCTGATATTTCCAGTACCCTCCTGATACCATACATAGTTATTACAATATTCTTGACTGTATTTCCTATGCTGTACTATACATTCCCATGACTGTTCTGTAACTACCAATCTATACTCTAATGCCTTCACCTTTTTCACTTATCCCCCAACCTGGCCTCCCATCTGGAACCATTATTCTGTTATCTTTGCCTACGCATCTCTTTCTGTTCAGTTTGTTTGTTTGTTTAATGTGGTTCACAGATATTTATTCAGTATCATCCATGTCCAGGACTGAGAGCTGAGACACAATGGACAGGAACGTCAGACATGGGTTTTGCTTCCTGGAGCTTATGTAGTGAAGCAGATCCTCATCAAATCCTCATCCCCCTAACTGTAAAGGAGTTGCGCAAAATGCTACAGAGGAAAGTACACAGTTCCTGGAAAGCTTTTACAAGTGGGTTCTGACCTGGCTCCAAGGTCAAAAAAAGATTCCCAGGCAAAGAGCCACTTGAACTGACTCCATAAACATGAATGAAAATGAGGTTGATGAAGAAATGACAGTGGAGATTTCTAGCCTAAAGAAATTACATTTGGAAAGGGCTCAGGAGTGGAAAGAGTGTGGGGAGCACAGAGAGTTAAAGAGAGCCCATGTGGCCATAGTTAGGAGTGAGGTATGAAAACAGTCTGGCAAAGAAGGGGGATGTCAGAGTAAGAGCCATGAGAACCAATTCAAGGGGTTCAGCACTTACCCTACAAGACTGGGAAGACAATAAAAAGATTTCCAACACAGGGAGGCACGCAACTAGATTTACAGTTTAGAAGTTTACTCAGGCTGTTTTAACTTGCCTGGCAAAGGACCCAAGTGGTGATAGTAGATCAGTTAAGAGGCCATTGTCATGGTTGGTTGGACTAGTGAAGAGATGTAGAAATGGAGAGGGGTGGATGGAACTGAGATACACAGAAAGAAATTTTGTTGAAGTGAATTTTAACAAATACATGTATGGGAAGATTAAATGATGTTTAAAGGTTTTACTAGCATAAGAAAGATTCTATTAATTGCACGACCAAGTCACAAGATATCACTATATTTTCAGGGCTCCCTTTCTCTTGACTGCCATGCTTTGCTTGATGTCCATGGTGACTTAATCCAAGTGGAATATACTGAAAATGTGGACATAGGTTTGGGCACAGTCTCTTCCTGTTTTAATGTTTGTAATAGGACTTCTCTTGGGATAAAGTGTCACAATGGGTCATTGGAAAACCTGGTTTGACACTTTAATGGGTTAAAAAATTAAGTTTTGAAATAGTTAAAAGACATGAAAGTTAAATAAAATACGATGTAGCATAATAAAATATATAATCAAACAAAATTGGTGCCCTTTAACCCTAGCTAACACCAAACCCAGGCATATTAGATACAGTTTCCATAAAACCATTCAAGTAAATACACTGACCTCTAGGAAAGTGGGCTGGAAATCTTAGAATAGGAGAACAGAGGTAAATGTCTTCCCCAATCACCAGAGTAAAATACTTAGAAGGATCAAGGTGACTACAGAGCTGAAGTGGATGCTGCTGTACTTAGTGGCTGTTTTGAGGTTTTGTCCTTTTGTTCTTATTTTTGTGACAGAAAATCCTGGCACAGTACTTTTGTCTTTGCAGCACTGTCACCACACATCCATTCAAATAAATCAACACCCCCATCTTCTCTGAACCATTTGTCAGAAATACCAAAGCGTGGACTGACCCATGTGACCTTTTCACTGAAAAGTGTATATAAAAAGTGTCATTAGGCCTCACACTGACAAGCCTGGAGTCATGGTTCTCTTTTCTTTTCCTTGTCCTTGTTTGTCATAATAGCACCAATTGAACCACTTTTGGCATTCTGAAATGCTGACTTTGTTCCGAAAAGAGGAAGGGTGCTCAGGGTGAGCATTTCTGATCTTCAAGCAACAATCATGATGAAGATAAGACCCTGGTTAAAAAAAAGAGAGAGGGAGAGAGAGAGAGAAGTGAAATTTATTGAAAACATATTTTGCACTGGGTTTGGAACATAAGTCATTTCATGCAACATCCATAACTTCCTTTAGGCAAATGAGCCTCAAAGTAATGAACATGTTCCATCTTGCTCGTTGCAGACTCAGATCCAGGTCTGTCAAACTGAGGCAATAGTCACTTTTCATTCTACTGTGTCACCAGAAGGAATCTAGCTGACTTCCTTCCCTGGAGATCAGCTGTTGGTTTCCAGAAATTCACCCTTTTCATAATCTTTTAGACTTGGCAACAATGCAGCTGCCTTGCTGAAGAGTTTGGCTGGAGTTCTCGGAGGGCACATAAGGAAGGCATCGTTCACTTAAATAATTAACCAGACATTAAAGATTCTGTTCAAACAAAGCATGACATTTGGACATCAGGTCAACACAATTCAGAAGCTTCTGGCAGCAAAGGACTTGTAAACACACCAAGAAACAGAGTAGCCACAAGTCCTCTGAGAAATCACCCGGTGTTGACGTTGGAACATCCAGGCTATGAAATATGCAGGAGACGCAAGGTTAAATCTAAGTGCAGGCCTTAATTTGCACCACCCCAACTGAATGGTAAAATGAAATTTAATTTACTATATAATTTGCCTGCTGAACAAAGCTGCAAGGTAACTCACATAGTGCCACTTTGCTTATAAGTGAACTGGTCACGAACAGTGATCTTCCCCCAAATGGCTTTGTTTCTGAGGCCAGGGAAAGCTGTGTGAGTGGAAAATGCACAAAATTAAGGGTCTGCTGCTGTCTTCTTTGCAATGCACTCCTTTTGTCCTCATCAAGTTTATTTCTGCAGAGAGGCAATAACGGCCCTTTGTTTTCTTAACTCGATGAAGTCACGAAGTCTTGCTTGGTGGCACACGGCTTGTGAAGAACACATTCAGCCAAATTTAGAACCATTTGGAACTCACGAGTTGTGAATGTTGAACCAAACTTGAATCTTTTAAAAGCTCATCTGTTCCACAGAGCGAGCCAGCGCGGCTAACAGCTGTGCAGCGGGATGGTCCTCTGGGGGCAGAGCCCCGGGTCCTCAAGTCCCCTGTACTCATCCCAAAGGTTCCATCGGGCGCTGTGCCCTGCGAACACTTAGACACAATGAGATGCATGTACGACAAAGCTCTGAGCCTGCCCGCGGGAGGAAAGATTTCCCACAGGTGAAATAAGGCTTCTCTTGTGTTTTGCCAACTTTTAAAATCCTTTCCTTTTTTAAAAAAAGGATTTTATTTACTTATTTTTAGAGAGAAGAGATGGGAGGGAGAAAGCGAGGGAAAGAAACATCAATGTTCAGTTGCCTCTCACTTGCCCCCAACTGGGGAACCGGCCTGCAACTGAAGCCTGTGCCCTGGCTGGGAATCGAACCAGTAACCCTTTGGTTCACAAGCCAGCCCTCAATTTACTGAGCAGCCCCAGCCAGAGATAAAATATTCTCTTTGTGTCTCTTGAATCCATCTGCCCTTTTTGCCCGTTAACACCGTTCTAAGGTTGACTAACATGAACCCATATGTACCAGAACTTAAGCTGGTTTCAACCCCCACCTTCATGTCTCGCCTACCCGAGTTTATTGAGCGCACCATAACCAGAGTTATTTCTGGAACCCCTGCTCCCTCGGCCTCCTGGTGGTGCTCACAGCCCCTCACACACTGAAATGCTCTCTTGTTCTTCCCTCCAGCAGCCTTGCCCCAGCACCTCCCGCACAGCAGGCTCCAGGCAGCAGCCCTGGGTGGATGCAGGATGGAGAGCAGCTTTGGGTTTGTGTAGGTTGGCTGGGAATTTAAAACACAATAATAATGCCGGCATGCTATGCCCCTGAGCAGGAAGCTGTGCGGAAGAGCCCAGGGTGCAGGGAGGTCTGATGAAGGGTATCAGGCCGGGAATCTTGGAGGAGCTGGTGATCTGAGGGAGGTAAGGGGGCACCGTGTCAGCAAAGGAGAGACCTGCGCCAAAGTGGGGAAGAAGGAGACAACAGGTGTGCTCAGGTCACTGGGTCTGAGTCATACACTCATTTCCAGGGTGGGTGGCCAGATGAGTGACAACAGCAGGAAATTGGTGTTGATGATTAAGAGCCATGAGGAGAGTGAAAGAAATGAAGCTGGAGGGAAAATCAGAGGCCATCTCAGGAAAAACTTGGCCCAGCCTGCTTATGAGTTTAGAACTTGTCCTAGAGACAAGTACCTGTTTCACCTAATGACCCATCCTCTTCTGCAAAACAGAGCAAAGACCACTTTTGCCCAGTGTTAAAGATGCTCCCTAATTTGTTCTCCACCTGCCTTGAAAATCTCACCTCTCCACGTTTCCCCAGGCCAAAATCTTCACTCATCTAACAAGTATGTGTTGAATGTGGCGTAACGCCCTGCCGGCTGGCATCTGTCTATTTGATCACCTGAAATCCCTGCCAGCCTCCTTTCATCAGAGATGTGTGGCCCGCTTTTATTTCCTGTATTTATTCATTAAATAAATTCTGTGTATCCAGCTGAGCATAGGGCTAAGGGTTGAGAACTGATTTACTCATTTACTAAATGACTGAGTTTGTACAGGACAGAAAATGTCCTTGGTGCTGAAGCAACTGATGAACAAGCTGGATGAGGCCACTGCCTCATGGTACATTTTGGGGAAGACAAATACGTGTGTGAACCATTCAAACAGAGCCCAATAGATAGTAATATAACAAGAGAGGTATAGAAAGCTATGATTAGGCCTAAAAGAGAAAATTAATGTGTATCTGAGCAGTCAAATAAGACTTCCTGGAAGAAGCAATATCTGAACTGAAACCTAAAGGGTTAGTATGAGTGTCAAGTCTGATCTCTTTGGGTCTGAGATCACCAAATGATGATATCAGGGAGGTCCCTGCTCTGAGGGTGAAGAAGAACTTGTGCAGAGCCTTTAGGAGGCTTTGTATGCTTTATTGGCAGCAGCAAGGTTAGCCACAGCAGAGAGTATAGGTGTTTCCACACCTACTCTCCTGTTTCCATGGTGGCTGGGCACTGGAGAATGCTGGTGTTTCCACCCAGTTTTTCCACTCTCCACAACAGCAGGGAGCATGCAGAGCTTACAGCAAGGGCAGTCTTATATACACATTGGGACAGAGGAGGTTACACAGTGGGTGACATCAGCCTGCTCAAAGTTGCTAAGTCGGTAACCTCCAGAGCCCACTTTTCTGGAGGTTCTGGAGATAAGATGAACTCTAAGGCTGACTCCTAGGCTGACACCATCAGAAGACCCAGCCAGACAGAGACAGGGGATTTCCTTCCCTGACAATGAGGTATTGAAGAAAAGGAGAAGGAAAGAGCATTCTCAACCAAGTAAAAGCCACATGTGAAAATCAAGGACAAGAGAAATGATGGGACCCTTAGGCAATAAAGCAAATTCAATTTGGCAGAAGTGTGGAGTGCAGAGAGATGGGAGGGGTTGCAAAAGGAGAGGAAGAGCAAAAGGTTAGATTATAAAACTGCCGTAGAGGATGAGGCCACGGGCATAGGGTCAATTAGAGACAGAGATAACTCTCTAGAGACGAGATAGCTAAGACCTGGACTACCGTAGGGATGGTGATGATAGGAAGGAAACAACAGATTGAAGAGACATTTGGGAGAACTTGGTTAATCCTGTTCAAGATGGCGTGAAGCCCTACCTCCCCATTCCCAAGACTGTGATTGACATGATGAGAATACTAAAAATGTGGTGAGACTCATGCCAATGGCCTAATGAACCTGCTCAGAACGTACCCAGGAAATCAATTTCTTTGGAATAACGCAGGCAAAGCAAAACATCCAAAAGGGTTAGGCACTAAACAAGCAATTATAGTTTTCTGAGTTTAAAATTGTGTTTGGGTATGTGGTGCACAATCTCTAAAATATAATTACTGAGGAACCTACTTTAATTCCTATCAGTCACAATTTGCAGCTTATCTATGTTTATAGAAATGATTATGATTTGAAGCTTCTTGTGCCTTCCTTGATGCATAAAAAAAAAAAAAACTGATTATCAAGCCTTGAGCAGTAGCCCGAGAGAATTTCTAACAAAGGACCCTGTATTCAGGAACAAGATCCTACAGAGCCAATGTATGCAAATATGCCATCTCATTACGGCAGTTAACTTTTCATAATGGGAGTGTTGGGAAGAACTCTTGAGAACCCCAGCGGACAGTGCATGTAATCAGTGGTTACTGAGCATGGAAGGCTAAACTCACTCCTGATTTCTTTTGCCATCAGAACTCAAGCCACTTTCTGCCACCAACTTATTAACGCCACTAGTGTTTCACACAGACTGTCATAAGATCTGGTGCTGGCCTTTTGTTCAAAAACTTGATGAGAAAGGACATGAAAGGCTTTCATGCTGAAGAGACAGTTGGTGATGCACCATTCATTGTATGACCTTGGGCAAGTCATGTCGCCCTCTGGGCTTTGGTTTTGTGTTATAAAAATAAGGGGGTTGGACAAAATGGCTTCATAGCCACCGCCAGCTCCCAAAGATGGTGAATTTATATGAGGGAAAATACGGTAGTTCTTTGAAAAGCTATTCTGTGTGGACACAAACCCACAGACACTTTTTTTTTTGGCTATGAAATTTTAAATGACATGATTTCCTTCATGTAGCACAAAAAAAGAAATGCAGACAATGACTTCAGATTTAATGTATCATTTTTTTTACTAAATTTTTATTGTAGAAAATGGTCCAAAATGTTGCCAACCTGAAATCTGAAAGGAAAGAACATGAGTCTCAGATGTCACAGTATGGGGCAGCTCTCCACTTTTTGAAAGTAATCTGTCTGGTTAACCAGTTGGCTGCATGCCCTGTACCTTGGTGGGTAGTCAATGCTTTATTTTTCTACAAGAGTCAAAAGAGACAGAAGAGGAGGGCAACTGCTATTAAAAGGACACTCAGCTTGGAACATCATTATCATGAGGAATTCAGATAGCACTTCACTGGTATAAAGTGCTCCCCAATCATTTCATTATCATTATATCATCTAAAAGCTGTTGAATTTGTCATCTTACCCCCTAAAATGGGTTTGAAGACAACAAACACTTTCTTGCAGAAGCATCATGTAAGGGGAACACTTCCATGTGAATCTCTGAATAATAATAACAGGACAAGAGGTTATTACGCAGCTGAACACAGAAATCCTGAAGCAGGAGGGGCAGGCTAGGCTGATAGGACTGGCATGCAATTCCTGGTCAAAACTGTGATTTTAAAGGCCGGTTGGGAAGAAACTCAGTCACTTGTAGCAATACAGATGTACTTGCAGGACAAATGCTTAGATGAAATGAGCCAGACACCAAAAGATAAACCCCACATGATCTCACTGACATGTGGAATATAAAAAAGTCCAACTCACAGACTCAGAGAAATGGTGGTTACCAGGGCCTTGTGGGTGGGGCATATGTTGGCCACAGAGAAGAAACTTTCTGATCTGCAGAATGAGTAATTCTGGAGACCTAATGTACAGCACGGTGACTATAGTTAATAATACTATATGATAATGTGAAACATTATTGGAAAAGCATATCTTAATTGGTCTCACACTAAAAGGTAACTATGTGAGGTAATGGTTACATTAATTAGCTGGATTGTGGAATTGTGGTATCTTTCCCCTATATACAGAGTGGGACAGAAGTAGGTTTACAGTTGTTAGTATGTGAAACACAGAGTTTAGTCATGTATTATTATATATTAATTATTTTATTATTTTCCATAGGAACAACTGTAAACCTACTTTGGCCCTAACCCTGTATATACATTTCAAAACATCACACTGTACACCTTAAATATCTCCAATTGTCATTTATCAATTATACCTAAATAAAGGTGGAAAAAATAAAGGCCCTGCAATTATAATAAGTACAGGCTCTACTTGACAGGCCTTGCAGAGGAAGGCTGGCCTCCTGTCCCAGACCTGGGATGCAGCCAGCACCATGCATCATCAAAGGGAGCTCAGTCAGACTCGGGCACCCTGGCTGGCCAGGCTTTCTGCACTTGGCATGCCTGGCCTGGGCACCTGCGTTCACAGGTCTCTGGAGCTGAGGCCCTCGACAAGCGCTTCTTTCCACACCCTCTGACCCTCCTTGAGGACACCTCCCTGACGCTGACTCAATGTTCGGTACTCAATCCTCTTCCACACTTAGCCCCCCTTGTCCCTACTCCCTGGCCCCCTGGCCCACAGGATTGTGGGCACCTTTTGTTTGGGAAACTCTCTGCAATGATACAACCCCCATCCTCTCTGGGAGCCTAGAGGGCTGGGGATGACTCATAGAAGAGCCACCATCCGAGATGAGGTTTACTAGAGATTGTGCACACATTCAGCTCTGAACCCACCAACCATCCCACCACACTCCTTCTCCAAAGCAGCTGCACACCCACTCTGGGCTTGCATCCACCCCGCTCGCCTCTCCTTTTCTGCACACGCTAGTTAAGCTCCAGCTTCTCTGCGAAGTCATTCCTGAGGCTCCCTAACGGGAAACACCTGACACAGGTTGCCTGCATTATTCCTTTGGCAGTGACCAAGTCCAACGTTTTGACATCCTCCCTCCCCTCATGGTTTTGTGTCTTTTGTACAACTTGGTTTGTCATCTCTCAGCAAACCCTTGTGGGTCAGGCATGAAGATGAACGTTATGGGTTCGAACCCGGCTCAGTCACTGATTAGCTACGTGTCCCTTATTACGTTAACCAGTCTCCCTGAGCCTCAGCTTCCTCCTCTCTAAAATTACAATAACAATACTCATTTTATCAAATATAATTAAAGCTTAAGGTGCATTGCCCAGTGTACAGCACGTAGTGGGTCTTTAGTAAGTCTCTTTTTCCCCCTCTACATTTGCCTTTCTTACAGCATTTTGCACAGGACTCAGAAACATGCTGACAGATTAGCTTAGCATTGTCGAAGCGATGCAGGCAAGCTCAGCGTTAAAAGGGAATTACAGCAAAAGGAACTTCCTGACGAAGGAAAAGACAGGGAGGGAAATAAAATATGTGTATGAATCTTTCCAGGCCCTCATTGGAAGCATCACCTGCACCTCGCCCACACAACACCTGTCCACTCTCCCACCTCTGCCAACAGGCCCGCGGCACACCCGGAGGTGTTTACTGAGACGGAAAGAGACCGGAGGCTCAAAACTGCAAGAAACTGAGTTAATTTGATGGGGATGTAGGTATTGCACCACTTTTAAAAATTAGCGTGACCAAACAGGGAGGGATTGATAAGAGCCAATCTCACTGTCCGTTGGCACAATGTCCTGGCACTAATTTCCACCTTATTGTTAGTTATATGTTCTGCAGTAACACATTTCAGAGAGTTCTGAGGATGGAGTGAGGCTGAATCTTACTAGCTGTTTGACCTCCTGCAGCCTCAATGTCCTGGCCTGTAAAAATGCCAGAAATAGAGATGCCATCCGTGTCCTTGTCTACCCTGCTCAGCATCCGCCTTTAACTAAGACCCACAGATCACCCCTGAACCTCCTGCCTGGCCCTTGTTTCTGGCTGAGGGTTCTCTGTGCCCAAGGGCAGAACAAGCCCTGAGTGTGGCCGAGGAATGACCTTAGAAACTTCCTTCCTCGGTAATGGCTGAATAGTTGGTGGAGAAACATTTGTTCAGCCTCACCCTGTGGCTGAAATAACTCTGAAGCAGTTTACACATGATCTTAGAATTCCCTGCACTTGCCCACAGGGCTAACAGGCTTGACGGTACAGCATTTACTCACTGCCTTCCTTTCCTTGTCTTACTTCCTCTTTCCCTTACTTGGATGAGGGGTACCCACCCCACCAAAATGAAATTATCTTCTGGAAGTTGGGTTCAATGTAATACAGGCTTCCCCCACTAGGTGAATATTATAAAAACCCCTTTGTGTAAGTGTACCAACTGGCGTAGTGAGAGGTTGCATTCAGGTTCAGTGAATTTTTTTTTAAGACTTTTTCAACAAATTTTACTATTTCATGATGGGTAATTTACAAGCTTACTTGTCCACACAGCCTTGAGTATCCAGCAATTTTTGACCCAAAACAGCATGACCCCCATGCCCTGCCCTCCCAGTTCACCCAATCTTGCCCCAAGCAACTTTTTTTGTTTCCTCGGATGAAAAAGTCCTTACAGGGAAATGTTTAGCTGAATGAAAGAGGTGAAGTAAAAAATGGCAGAAGCACTAAAAGGACTCTAAATCAACCAGCTTAAAAACTATTTTGAGTAGGGCAAAAAAAAGTCTTGATAGGTGTATTGTATGAAATAGAGAGCACTTTGAAGGTGACTGAAGTTTAAACTTGTAAAAATACACAAGTATGCAATTTTTAAAATCAATTCCAGGCTTTTTGGGGTCCCCTTTCATACTTCCTGGAATCACTAGGTGGTTTGTCACAGGGTCAGTGTCTGGGGGATCTTAAGACACAACAGGTGTGTAACACCTGAATGTGCATATCAAAGACTTGGCATACTTCCTAGCCCATATCAGTCAGGGACCAACTGGAGAATCAGAAGCAGTAGGAGAAATACATATTAAGAGATTAATTGTGAGGACTTGGTTTATGTGATTGTGGAGGCTGGCTAGGCCAGTCCCAAACCGGTAGGCCAGATCACCAGGGTGGACGGGCAGGAGCTCAGGTAGGAACAGAAGATTTGTTCCGCAGGCAGGATGTTTTCCTCTTCAGGGAAGCCTCAACTCTGCTCTTAAAACCTTTCAGCTGATTAAGTAAGGCCCACCCAAATTATCTAGAGAAAACTTCCCTTACTTCAGGTCAACGGACTGTGGACTCTAATCAAAAATATCTGCCGACCAACATCAATTAATGTGTGAGTAAATACATGGGGACTGAAGTCTACACGAGGTGGCACATTAAGAATACTAATCACACCCATCATAAATTATCAAAATGTCAGACTACTAGTTATTAATTTTTCTTCACTAATAAAGATAATCATGGCTCATTATATAACATTTGAAAAACAAAAATGGTATAACAGTAATAGTCATAATCTCTCCATGATAAGATCACCTTTGTCCATTCATCTTAAATATATCATCTCTGTTTCAACTCCATTAAACTACGTGCTTTCTTCACCTTCCATTATATCATGAGCACTTTCCTATCTCATGTAATATTTGAAGACTTTAATTGTTGCAAACTATCTAATGACCTATAAGTATCATATTTTATTAATGATATATGCTTTTGCAGGGCATGAGGGTTCTTTCCAGTTTTTAATTCTTTCATGGATCTCTTTGTATAACTATTTGCCTGCATATTAGTCTGGCATATTATTATTTTATAAGTTCCTATAAGTTACTATATAATAACTAATCTTGCTGGTTCTTGCCATTGGCTCTGCAAAAGAAGAAAGACCTGACACCCTAAGGCATCCATTTCCTGTACCTAGTGAATTTCTCCTACCCATCTAGAATGGCACTTTTAGTGGAGTATCCTTGGGAGAAATTAGAAAAGAAGAAATCCACTTGAGATAAGCTGGTAGAGGATTTGCAAAACCAAACTAATTCTTTTCAAAATCTGTTCATGATAGAGTTTCTAGCCTATGACCTTTCTGTTAAGAATTCATATAAGTAATTTATATTTTTAATGATTTATTTATTTTTTCAAATTAATAATTTTTCATTTTTCATTACAGTTAACTAATTTGTATTATTTTTAAATCCTGAGATTGAGGGAAAAGGATATAGTAATGCTTGTTAGAGATCAGGGATGGGGAGAGTGTGATTAGAAGAGAGTGATACAGAGAGTTTTTCAGGTGATGGAACTATTCTGAATCCTGATTTTGGTTGTGGTTAAACAAATGTGTGTGTGTGTGTGTGTGTGTGTATCTATATCCCTAGAACTTGACATCAAAATAAACAAGAATTTTTTAAAATTTTATTGTTGTTGGATTACATCCATCCCTTTTTTGCTCCCCTCTGTCCCCCTCCCCACCCACTCATTCCCCCCAAAGTCAATCCCACCTGTTGTCCATGTCCATGGTTCCTTTATACTAGGTTCTTGTCTAAGCTGCTCCCCTTCTTTGCCTCTGCCTCCCGCCTCCCCCTAACTCCATTACCCCTGACCACTGAAGGCCTATTCATTGTATTCATATATTTGGTTCTGTTTTGCTTGTTGTTAGTTTTGTTCATTATTGTCCTATAATGGGTGAGATCATATATTTGTCCTTCACTGACTGGCTTATTTCACTAGGCATAATACTCTCCAGTTCCATCCATGTTGTTGCAAAGGGTATGAGTTCCTTCTTTCTTTCTGCGATATAGAATTCCAGAATTTTTAAAGCTAGAAGAAGTATAGTGACAAGCAAAACAAACTGGTTCACAGAGGATATTTTGTGCAGAGATTATGTGTCCTTCTGAGCTTTTAACACCATAGTTTGGAGAAGTATGAGTTTCTAATCTTCCATCTAATCCCTTAGATTTGGCTTTTATAATTATTTACAACCTGACAAAAAATTAGGTTTGTGCTTTATAAAAGATTTCTCTGACCAAACAACACTGCCCTACTAAAAGGATCAATCTTTTCTACCTTGATTATTTTCTTTTTTTTATTTTATTTTATTTTTTTTTTTTAATTTTATTGTTGTTGTATTACATCCATCCCCTTTTTGCTCCCCTCTGTCCCCCCACCCACCCACCCATTCCCCCCAAAGTCAATCCCACCTGTTGTCCATGTCCATGGTTCCTTTATACTAGGTTCTTGTCTAAGCTGCTCCCCATCTTTGCCTCT
>PVIW01001260.1:289347-320304 GCA_004026585.1 Noctilio leporinus | reverse complement strand
ACCTATTCCTTGTATTCATATACTTGGTTCTGTTTTGCTTGTTGTTAGTTTTGTTCATTATTGTCCCGTAATGGGTGAGATCATATGATATTTGTCCTTCACTGACTGGCTTATTTCACTAAGCATAATACTCTCCAGTTCCATCCATGTTGTTGCAAAGGGTACAGGTTCCTTCTTTCTTTCTGCTATATACAAAGTCGTGTTTTAAGAAGGACCTTAGCACATTTAAAAACTGAAAATAAGGATAATGAAAAATAAAAAGTAAGGAGATAACTCTTCTCAAATGTGAGTTTTTTCTTTTAATATGAATCTTTTTGTCAAAAATATCTAAATAAAATTTCAAAACTTTCACTGTATAGGTATATATTAATACAGGAAATAACCATCTTACTGTCTTCTTAAAAAGATTTTATTTATTATTTTTAGATAGAAGAGAAGGGAGATAGGCAGAGAGGGAGAGAAACATCAATGTATGGTTGCATTTCACCTGCCTCCAGCTATGGACCTGGCTAGAGACCTAGCTTGCAACCTGGTTATGTGCACTGGCTGGGAATTGAACCAGCAACCTTTGGGTAAGCAGGTCAGCTTACTGTTTTTTTAAAAGAAGCTAAAACACTTGTCTCTTTAACATGTTAGGCTCTGAAATCTCTCCTATAAACCGCCATGAAAATGTTTTCTAAGTGTTTACCAGGGCAGGGAAATGATCAGGCCCACCTCAGCAGAATGCAGTTTGAACCTGCTCCAAATGACCTTTCCATTTGCTGGATAATACCTGACGCCAAGCAACAACCCGTGGGATGGAGGTTGAGTCAGTGAATATTTCTAGACTATGTGCTACCCCACTATCTCACATACATTCCTTTAAGATGAGTGTAAGGCCACACAGATCATGTGACAAACATTATATACTATTAGAATAGAGCAATACCAATTTTTTTCAGATTCTAAAAATAAAGAAATGTGAACAATTTAAAAAATACCTATGGGGGATATTAATGCCTCTATTTCTAAGATGAATTTTTTAAACCTCTGCAAATATTTAATTTTATAATCTTATAAGTTATTCTTTAAGTGTAACTAGCCTTTAAAATGCTGTTTATTACCAGGGCTTAACAGAAACACAGATAACACAGTTAGGAATAAATCAGTTTTGGGGATATAGCAGGAATATTTGAAGAGAGGAAAAGAATATAATTTCAAAGATTTTACTAATGATAAAAATCCTCTAAAATTTAGTAACTTTTTCATTCTCACTGCATTAATCTCCTAAAAAACTAAAATTTACTTTTTGAGGGAAAAATAATATAATGTAAATCATGTTATATTACTAAAGAGTACAAGGTAAATTTATAAACTGCTCTGTGCCTTTATATTTATATTATTTTATTTAATTATCTTATAGGCCTAATTGCATCATGTTTTCTGAGGCTCAGAATGGTCCAGAGCTTGTCTTGTTCTCTCCAGCTGTACATGTAAAAACCTCAGTTCAAACATAAGTTCATCTGACTCAAACTTATCCTCTTGCCATCAATTCCATATTAACAATCAGTTGCTTAATATGTAGTGCTATTAAATTGTATGCTTAAATATAGTTGAAAGGGTAAAATTTGTGTTATGTATATTTTGATGCAATAAAAAGTGGTCAACAGATCTAAATAGACATTTCTCTAGGTGGCCAATAAGCAAATAGAAATATGCTCAACATCATTGGCCAGTAGGTAAAATAAATAAAAAAAACATAAGATACCACTTTACATTAGCTAGGGTGGCTATAACAAAAACCACAAATAACATATAGATTGGTGAGAATGTGGAGAAATTAGAACTTTCAGATACTGCCTGTGGGAATGTAAAATGGTATAGCTCTTTTGAAAAATAGTCCAACAGTTCAATAGTTATGCATTGAATGACCCAACCTTCTCACTCCCAGTATAAATCCAATAAAAATGAAATCATATATACACTTAAAAACATGAATGTACATGAATATTTGTAGCAGCATTATTTATAACAGCCAAAACATGGAAACGACCCAAATGTCCCTTGAATGATGAATGGATAGGCAAATTGTATTTTAAATTCAATTTTAAAAAAAATGTATTTCAGTGATGGGTCTAGGAAATTTTTTTCAATAACAGTTTACATTCAGTATTATTCTGTATCACTTCCAGGTATACGATATAGTGGTTAGACAATCATATACTTTACAAAGTGTTACCCCCAATATTTCCAGTACCCAACTGGTACCAAATATAGTTATTACAATATCATTGAGTATATGAGGTCTATCTGGAAAAAGTCCAGCCATTGTTAACATAACAAGAATGGTTTGTGTGACATTGATGTAACCTGGCAGCCAAGGAGAGTGGACTGGAATGTGTGTACATGAACAATGATGATTTTACTGTACTAATCAGTGGGGGCAGTAGACACTGTTGAGTGAGCATGTGTTCTCTGTGACCATCACCTTTGAAATGACTGAGCAAGTAGAACAACATATTTACATCAAATTTTGCATTAAGTTTGAATATTCATCTATGGAAACTGTTATAATGATTCAGAAGGCTATAGCTATGGGCAATTGGTGATTGGCAGCTTCATCAGAGCTGCCCACTTATGCATCACGTCTCATGTAGAGATTTTTGGCAAAATATCAAATCACCCAGGTGACTCAGCATCTCCTGCAGCCTAGATTTGGTTCTCTGTGACTTCTGGCTTTTCCCAAAACTAAAATAATCTTTGAAAGAGAAGAGATTTCAGACCAACAAGATTTAGGAAAATATGACAGGGCAGCTGATGGCAACTGGAGGAACTGTGTGAGGTCTGAAAGTGCCTACTTTGAAGGGGACTACAAAGTCATTGTCCTATGTACAATGTTTCTTGTATCTTCTTCAGTAAATGTCTCTTATTTTTCATCTTACATGGCTGGATACTTTCTGAACAAACCTTGTATTTCCTATGTTGTATTCTATAAGGAGGTTCTTTTTCATTTAACTTAGTAGACACTTGCAATACTGTTTTCAGTCAACTCTAGGAAATTATGTTCTTTGATAATTTTCTCTTGTTTCTTTGCTTCTCTCTTTTAGAGTCTATATTCATTGGATTTTGGACTCTTTGCATAGGTCTTCTATATTTCATTATCATTTCTCTATTCTGTGTGTTTTTCTTTTACATTTGAGTCCTTAGCATAACCTATTCTTTCAGTGTTTCTGTTGAACTTTATTTGTAAATTTCCAAGTATTTTTAAGAGCATTCTGTTTTGGTTTTATGCATGCAGTGTTTTTTAAAAGCTTTTATTTATTTTTATACAGAAGAGAATGGAAGGAGAAAGAGAGGGAAAGAAATATTGATCAGTTGCCTCTTATATGCTCCCAACTGGGGACCTGGCCTGCAACCCAGGCACGTGCCCTGATGAGGACATGAACCAGCATCCTTTTGGTTCTCAGGATAGCACTCAATCTACTGAGCTTCACCAGCTTGGGATAATGTTTTCATAAATCTTTTTAGAAATATCAATAGAGGAATTGTTGTTTATTTTATCTTAATTTTTAAAATTATATTTTATTGATTATACTACTACAGCTATCCTAAAATTTTCCCCTTTGCCCCCTCCACCTAGCACCCTCCACTCCCTCAGTCAATCCACACACCTTGTTCATGTCCATGAACCATGCATGTAAGTTCTTTGGCTACTCCATTTCCTATGCTGTACTTAACATCCCCATGGCTATTGTAAGCTAACAATTTGTATTTCCTTTTTTTTTTTTTTAAGATTTTATTTATTGTTTTTCATAAAGAGGGGAAGGGAGAGAGGCAGAGAGGGTGTGAAACATCAATGTACGGTTGCCTTTCACCTGCCCAATTTATATTTCTTAATCCCCTCACCTCTTTACCCATTTCCTCAAACCCCACTGTCACCTGGCATATATCAAAATGCTCTCCATATCCATAATTCTGTTTTGTTCTTCTTGTTTGCTTAGTTAGTTTTTTAGATTCACTTGTTGATAGATATGTATTTATTGCCATTTTGTTGTTCATGGTTTTGATCTTTTTCTTTAACGAGTCCCTTTAACATTTCACATAATAATGGTTTGGTGATGATGAACTCCTTTAGCTTTTTCTTTTCTTTCCATTTTTTTTACTGTGATCACAAATTTGAGTTGAGATTTTTTTTTTTTATGTTTTACAGTTGTTCCAATTATATCCCTTTGTCTCCCTCCTCCCAGCCCACCCCACATTTCCATAGTTTCCACCCCATTGTCCACATCCATGGGTCCTTTATATATGTTTCTTGACTAATCCCTTCACCTTCTTTCAAACAGTACCCCCACCTCTCTCATCCCCAATTACCACTATCAATCTATTTCGTGATTCTATGCCTCTAGTTCTATTTTGCTTATTAGTTTATTTTATTCTTTGGATGCCTCTTATAAGTGAGATCATATGGTATTTGTGTTTTACCAACTGGTTTATTTCACTTAGCATGATAGTCTCCAGTTCCACCAATGCTGTAGCAAAATGTAGGAATTTCCTTCTTTCTGCTGTGTAGTATTCCATTGTGTAAATATATCAAAGATTTTTAATCTATGCAACTACTGATGAGCACTAAGGCTGTTTCCAATTCTTGGGTATTGTAAATAGTGCTGCTATGAACATAGGAGTGCATAAGTTCTTGAGAATTGGTGTTTTGGAATTCTTATGGTATATTCCCAGCAGTGGAATTGCAGGGTCAAAAGGCAGTTCCATTTTAAATTTTTTGAGAGGATACCATATTGTTTTCTACAGTGGCTGTACCAGTCTGCATTCCCACCAACAGTGCACCAGGGTTCCCTTTTCTCCACATCCCCCACAGCACTTGTTTTTTGTTGATTTTTTAATGATGGCCTTTTTGGCAAGTGTGAGGCAATATCTCATTGTGGCTTTAATTTGCATCTTCCTGATGGATAATGATGTTGGGCATTTTTAATGTCTGTGGGCCATCTATATATCGTTGGAGAAGTGTCTATTCATGTCCTTTGCCTATTTAAAATCCCATTTGTAATTGGATTTTTTGTTTTCCTGGTGTTGAGTTATATACACTCTTTATATATTTTAGAGATTAAACACTTGTCCAAGGTATCGTTGGCAAATACGTTTTCCTATACAGTTGGTTCTCTTTTATTTTGGTGACAGTTTCTTTAGCTGTGCAGAAGCTTCTTAGTTTGATGTAGTCCCATATGTTTATTTCTCTTGTACTAGGAGATATATTGACATAAATATTGCTAAGTGAGAAATCTGAAATTATGTTTTCTGTTAGGATTTTTATGGTAATATGACTTATATTTAAAACTTTTATCCATTTTAAGTTTATTATGACTTATATAATGTGAGTTGGTGATCTAGTTTTATTTTTTTGCGTGTACCAATCTAGTTCTTTCAACACCTTTTATTGAAGAGACTATTTTTACTTCATTGTATGCTCATGTCCCCTTTGTAAAATATCAATTGACCATTGAGAGATGGGTTTAACTGGACTGTCTATTCTGTTCCATTGATCTATATGTCTGTTCTTATGCCAGTACCAGATTATTTTGACTACAGTGACCTTGTAATATAGTTTTATATCAGGTATTGTGATCTCTCTAACTTTGTTTTTCTTTCTTAAGGTTGCTGAGGCGATCCAAGGTTCTTTGGGGTTCCATTTTCGGCATATTTTTTCTAAATCTGTGAAATATGCCATTGGTATTTTAATAGGAACTGCATTGAATCTATAGATTGCTTTGGGCAGTATGAACATTTTATAATGTTATTCTTTCAATTCGTGAATACAGTATATGCTTCCATTTGTTTGTATCTTCCTCAATTTCTTTCTCAGTGTTCTATAGTTTTTCAAGTAAAGGTCTCTTATGTTCTTGGTTAAATTTATTCCTAAGTGTTTTCTTTAAGTTTCTCTTTCTGATAGTTCATTGTTGGTATACAAAAATGCTATAGATTTCTGAATATTGATTTTGTATCCTGCTACTTTGCCAAAGTCATTTATTAGTTCGAATAGTTTCTTACTGGAGCCTATGGGGTTTTCTATGTACACTCTCATGTCATATGAAAATAATGACAGTTTTACTTCCTCCTTTCCAATTTGGGTGCCTTTTATTTATTCTTCTTGACCGGTAATTGTGGCTAGAACTTCTAGTACTAAGTTGAATGAGAGAGGTGAAAGCAGACACCCTTGTCTTGTTCCTGATCTTAAGGAACTTTTAGTTTTTGCCCACTGAGTACAATGTTGGCAGATTTTTTGTATATGGTTTTTATTATGTTGAGGTGTTTTGCTGAATGTTTTTGTTATAAATGGGTGCTGGATTTTATCAAATAATTTTTCGGTACTTATTGATATGATTATATGGATTTTGTCCTTCATTTTATGAGATATATTATGTTTACTTATATGCAAATATTGTATCATCTTTACATACCTTGAATAAATCCCACCTGATCATGGCCTATGATCTTTTTAACATATTTCTGAATCTAGATTGCCAATATTTTGTTGAGGATTTTAGCATCTATGTTCATTGGAGATAAGGCTTGTAATTTTCTTTCTTTGTTGTGTTTTGAAATTAGGATAATACTGGCCTCTTAAAAAGAATTTGGAAGTCTTTCCTCCTCTTGAATTTTTTGAAATAGTTTGAGAAAAATAGGTGTTAGTTTTTTGAATGTTTGGTAAAATTTGCTTGTGAATCCATCTGGTCCAAGGGTTTTGTGTGTTGGGAGTTTTTTGATTACTGCTTCAATTTCACTAGTTTTATCAGCCTATTCAGGTTTTCTCCTTCTTGATTCCATTTTAGAAGATTATATGTTTCTAGAAATGTATCCACTTCACCCAGGTTGTCCAATTTCTTGTCATATAGTTGTTTATAGTAATTTCTTACAATCCTTTGTATTTCTGTGGTATCAGTTGTTACTTCTTTGCTTTCATTTCTAATTTTATTTGTTTGGTTCCTCTCTCTTTTTTTTCTTGATGAGTGTGGTTAAGGTTTGTCGATTTGGTTTATCTTTTCAAAGAATGAGCTCCTGGACTTATTGATTTTTTTGAAATTTTTTAAGTCTCTATGTCATTTAATTCTGTTCTGATCTTATTTCCTTCCTTATACTTACTTTGGGATTTCTTTGTTATTGTTCCCCTAGTTCCTTGAGGTGTAGAGTTAAGTTGCCCCTTAGTTAGTTTTAAAACAAAACCCCCAAGTTGAGTGTGGAGGGTAGTTTTATCTGAAGGTCCTTCTATGCGCAGCAGAGAAGTAGAAGAGTCCCATTCCATATTCAGAGGTTCAAGTTTTCTGCCTAAACTCTCTTCTCTTCCTATGTTTTTAACTGCCAGTTCTTCACCCACCATCTTCACTCCATTCAACTTGGCAAACTGGCTTTCTCTCCAGCTACAGCCTCCTCTGGAGATATTCTGGTCTGTAGCTTCTTTTGCTCATCATCTTTGGTTTACACTCATTCAAAAGTTTTCCATTTTGAAAATATTAATTCAAAATCTCTTTCCATCCTAGCCTTCTCAGGTTATCTTCTTTGTTGTGGGTGTGAATTTTTATTTGTGAATTTTTGTTCTAACAGAATCCTTACAAAGATGAAAGAGGAACGCATATGCCCAATCTTCCTTCTGGAATGAGATTACTTCCCTACACCATTTTTCTTAATACTTTAAAAATCAGAATCTTAAAGCATACAATGCCATATAGAGATGATGTACTTTAGAAATGTACACCTAAAGCCTATGTAATTTTATTAACCAATATCACCCAATAAATTCAATAAATAATTTTAAAAATAAAGTAAAAATTAGAATATTAGACAAAGGTTGAATTGTATTGCAGAAAAACATATCGCAGTGGCTCAACCTTGCTTTTCATCTCATTCAAATTTCACAGTATTTGAAACCAACATTTATCCTTTTCTTTAGCATTTTGCCTTATCTATGATTTTCTTTCTCTAATTCCAAATCATCTGTATTTTTTAATCTAGCCCTGCTCATTTTTTGTCCATGTTTATGTCAGTTTTCATAAGCACATACTTCACTTAACAACCTTTAGGAGTGTTAAAGCTAAAACAAAATGGACTTTTCCCTGTGATTTGAAGACTATTTTAGATTCCTCAGCCTGTTCCAGGCCACCAAAGAAGAAGTTGTGCAACTGTGGAAGAACCACCCTCACATCTTTGAGGCAGAGCATCCTGATGTTGCTAGTATGACCTTGCAGAAGTGTGGAAGAGCTGGTGCAATTTTTACGTTAGAAGTCCACATCACTGGGCTTAGAAGTGTATATTTTAGATTCTTAAAATATGACTTCAGTTTTGTTTATTTTCTTATTCTTAATATTTATGCATGTGCCTTGGGTTATAAGGAACCAGAAGAGAGTATGAGTTAATCAGCTCATACCTATCACAAAACCAAATACATGTTCTCCTATTTGTGTTTGGGATATATTTTCATCTTCCATTGTGCTATAAAAAGATTGTTGGATTGCAAAGAAAATTAATTAATTTAGGGTCCTCACTCTGCTCTAATTAGCTGTGTAATTTTAAGCCTCAGTTATTTTGTCTAAAAAAGGAAAGATGATTTCTTTCTTATTCTTTTTAAGTGCGAGGAATAGTTGTTTATAGTTTTATATGTAGTTGAATAGCTGTATATAGCTGCTGTATATTAAGTTGAATAACTGTATGTAGTTGTATATAGAGGCAAATAGTTATATATAGCTGTCATATATTCAATATAATAGTTGTATATAACTGTAAATATGGTTGAATAGCTATATATTGCTGCTGTATAGTCATTTAAATAGTTGTATATAGCTATATATATACTTGAATAGTTGTATATAGCTGGATCTGTAGTTGAGTAGTTGTACTTAGTTCTGTATATTGTTGAATAGTTGTATATAGCTGTATATATGGTTGAATAGTTGTGTATAGTTGTATATATAGTCAAGTAGTTGTACATACCTGTATATATAGTTGAATAGTTGCATATAGCTATATATGTAGTTGAATAGTAGTAATATCAGATGATTCCTTAGATCTTTTTTCTAGATTAAAGAAATCATGATAATGATTCTGTGATTCTATTTTCACTATTTTAGTCCCTCTTTCTCTTAATTTTTCTTCTTTTTTTTTTCACTATTCCACTCTTCTACTCTTTCTTTTTCAAACTATGGAATATTGCTATTGTTTCCCAAACTCTTCTTATTGTTCCAGTTCTTTGTTTTTTTCTTTCTTATTTATTATGTTATTTCTCTATAGTTTTTCCTTTGCTGGGGAAAGGAAACTATCCCCAGAGTGTATTAACGCACACAGTAAGAAAGTGGGGGAAGCCACCTTACTTCAAAATTTTACCCTTTTCTAAAAAGATGTAGTACTTATAATATAATACAAGAATTTATAGTCCAGAACCCATGCCTGACAGAAAATGTTTTGAAATCTTTTATCTTTTATTTTCTGAGTAATTTTTTATTTTTCTTATTTTGTTTTATTTTACTTAAACAGCATATGGACATTCTTTGAAGTCTAATCATGATCACTACAGATGAACCACATATACCAACTTCCCAATAGAGTCTTAGAAGATTTTTGCGCTTTGAAGAAGGGGAGAGCTAAAATATGATGGATTATGTTGATTTAGAACTAAAATATGATGGATTATGTTGATTTATAATTAAAAAGAGATCGGTAAATTTGGTACCAAGATAAAGGTCTGAATCAAATTCAGTTTGGATATATAATTAATTTTCAGGTCATCTAAAGTTTAAAAACCAGTATTCATGTTATCTGGCTTTTGATTTATCATTTTGACATAAAGCATTGAAAAATTATAACTGTTACTTTTACTATATATCTATTAGATATAATCAAATTTGGGGTAAATAATGCTGTAACTAGGTGAAAACAGCAGCTTCTGATACATAGCTTTGCAAATACACTAACTCTTAATTATAGAATGTAGTAAAAGTACTTAGTTTATACTTTTATGTCCAAAAATTTCCAATTTATATTCTTTTCTAGACACTTCAATGTGGTCGGTCTGGGAATTTCCATAATCAATAGCCTCAAAATGGCAAGTGCTAACTTCCGTTTCATTTCAAAGAAAGCCAGGAGTTACAGTTTGTGCCGATCACAGGCCTGTGGAAGTTACAGTTCATATCAGGATGAACAACATATCTTAAGTCAGATTGGCCAGAAAACACGGTAGCTTCCAATTCAGCATCTTTGTTAAGTTTTTCCCTGAATTTAACTTATTTACATTGAACCTCTCAAAGCTTCTGGCAGGCAGGGGAGTGTGCAATGCTGCAAAAAGGGAGACTTATTGGAGGTTTTACAAATATTTCATGGCGAGAACGGAACTTTTCTCCCTGAACATAACTACTTGCTATTTCTAACTTTGCTGTGTTTCTCACATTCAAAATAAACCAAAGTCTTTGTTTGGTAAACCAAAATAAAAATGTTAAATTTAGGCTATACACAAATCATTTGCATTTAGATTTTATTCATAGTTTTATTTGAATGTAAAAAAATAACACTATCAGGAGAACTGTACCCTTTTTCCCCTTCATTGAATTTAAATAGAGTTATTTCCTCCCAAGTGTACACATAATTAAGTGTGTTCCCAGACTGTTCTAAAATCTCAAAAATTAGATGCAAATAATAATTTAAATGACTTTTAATGAGCATACTTTTAATAAAGGTTTATGACCCATTCATAAGATATAGTTCAATAATATATGGGTATGTGACTTCTAATTAATAATTAGGCAAATCTTCCATCTGAAAGAAATGCATTTGATGGGATGTAACTTAATTGGTCTCAATAACTTGTTACCAATTGTGAAGTTTTAGAGGGCATGAAATACACCAAACATGTCATTTGAGTTTGATTGCATGCTGTGGGCTGTCTGTATTTTTGGTTTACACACCAAGAGTATATAAATTCTTTTATCTGGTGATCTTAATTTCTAGGTTTATTTAAATTGTAAATTCAATACATACATAGAAGTAACCATAAGAAGAAACAAAATGAGCTAGCAAATATTTGAAGGAAATCATAAACCTAATTATAAATTTTTGTCAGAAAGAAAATAGGCACAGAAACAGTTGCTCATCATGTATTATGTGTATAGAATAACAGAAAATGTTATGTTAACATGGTATTTGTCCTTATGCAGTGTTTTAATATCTATAAAAATTCATTCCATTAATATTATATTTAATGCTTGGTGTATTTATTCTTTTATGGTAGTAATCACCAATATATTTCATTCAAGAGTTTAAAACTATGCTAAATGAATTATAATTTTATACAGAATAGATTTGCCATTTTGCATTCAGGCAATAAATATGAATTAATTTTATTAGTTTAAAAATTGTAATATTCAAAAGTTCAATTATATGTATAATATATAAGTTGAACACATTTTCTGTAGTGCTTCATTTAGTTATGTTAATTTTTCAATATGATGTGTCCACAGTATTATTTACTTTGCATTTATGTTTTTCAGTATGTTCACATTGTATGAGTTGCACTTTTTGCACACATATATATTCTTGATATGTAGATGTTTGGGAGGATTTTTTTTTCCTTGTGCTATAAATACCATTCTTATAAAAAATATTACATGCATTTGCTTTTGTGTCTTTGTCTTCATTTCACACGTCCCATAGTATGTAATTTTATATGAAGTTGTTTTAAGGAATAGTAATTTAAAAGTCTGTGGTCATCTTTTTCACCTTTTTTATTTTCAACAAATAGGCATTCTTACTTTCTGATAGTCTTAAAAAGATTCTCAGTATGACATAAAGCAGATAAGTTCTTAGCAGTCACAAATATTTTACCTTCTTATATCTTTTGTCATGCAGTAGATATTTTAACTGTGTGGAACAAGTTTTTTGGTCATTTGATTTTATTTCAGTTTATTTTTGTTTAGTTGAAGTTTAAATTTTTAGTTTGTGGAGATCAAATTTGAAATCAATCATATATTGGGAATTCTTCAGAAGACAACACTTTCTAATTATAAAAATTAACCTTTATTGAAAGCTAAGCCACTTTTGGACACTATTTAATTTATTCCTTACCACAGTGTCATGAAGTAAGCATTGAAAATGTTTTTACAGATGAGGAAACTGAAGTGAAAGGCAGAGAGAGATTAATGTCCTCGTCCATGGACACAGAAATAGGATTGAAATCTAAATCAGTCTCACCCTGCTTTAAAACATTACTAGATTTCCTTTATGATTTTTGATATATCTGTGTCAGTTCCAGACTTTTGGGTTGACTTACATCCTTTAACATTAACCTTTCACACTTCCATTTCTGCAAGCATGTCATAGTGAAGCAAAAAAGAAACATAAAAAAGAAATACAATTGAACATTAAAATGTGTCTTTTCTTTTAGCCAGAAACATTTCAGCATCTTTTTATCAAGCATACAGAATCAGTGACATTTGGTCATCTTCTTTTGGAACCTCAATCCGTTTCAGAAGATATCAGTGTTGATACATCATGGAAAAATAAAGATGAGAAGGCACCAACAGCTATGGTTTCTCTACTTTTGACAACTCTGGATCTTGAAAAGGGTTCTGTTTGTATTAATGACCAACACAATAGTGCTAGCTTGCCTGAGGCGGAGTGCACCAAGATAACTTGTGAGGATGAAAGCGGAAGACAACCCTCTGTTAAATATGCCACCGTGCTCTGCAACTCGAATTCAGGTGCAATTGATGAGGAGCAAGGACTTCTAAATAGCTCAGGCAGCAGATGCTTCTCTAGCAAAAATTCTCTATCAGAGGATTCTTTCTCATGGGAGATAGAAACACAGGCATTTTTAATGTTATCAGATCAGCATCCCAATGTAATGTTACCACATTTCCCACTCTCAGAAGGATTGGATAAATTTTTCAACCTTGAGGAAAATTTCTCTGAAGAGGATAATGATGAAAAATCTATCTATTATTTAGGGGTCACCTCAATTAAAAAACAAAGTGGTGTGTTTTTGACTGATGAGTCAAAGGTGTGTTGTCCATTCCCAGCCCACTGTTTATTCACTGACATCAGAATCCTGCAGGACAGTTGCTCACACCTTGTAGAAAATAATTTCAAGTTAGGAACTTCTGGTCAGAAGACTTTTGTATCTTACATGCCTCAATTTCAGACTTGTTCTGCTCAGACTCAAAAGATAGTGGAAAACAAGATGTGTGACCTAACTGTCTAATTTCAATCAAGAAACAGCTCAGATTATGTCACAATGAATTATATAAAGAGTAATATATTCCACTCATGTTGTGGATAGGGGAGAGAAAAGAAAGTTGTCAGTCAAATCTGAAAGTGATTGTTTCAGAATTAATTGTATGTTTGTCCTTAGTCATATAGTATAGACCAAAAAAACAACAACAACAACAATAAAAACAACACAAAAGTGAGATACTTTCAGGAGCTTCGCAATGTAGGCTGACTTTTCTAAGGATTCTTTTAACAAGCTACAGTGGGAAGGTCTCCCTCCAATGGCTTGTTTGTAGCTAAAAATAAGGCCCACAAAGAGCTTTTGAGAATATTAAACCTGAGTAGGGTGAGTTTCTAAACTACACCTACATCTGAGAGAAGACTTAAAACTAACACTTGTGAAATATAGATCTTATTTTAAGGATGTGGTTGTTTTGCCTTGAGTTGTCTTTTTTGTTTTTTACACTAATTTATGAGCATGCGTACACACACACCTAATAGGCATCGCTGTGCTTTTAAAAAGTATGTGATGTATTTGTATTTTGTGCTACTTAGACTTTGTGATTTAAAGATTTTTCGATTTAACAAATTGCCTTGAGCACTTACTCTGTTAAGCACTCCACTAAATGTTGCGTATAAATAGAAGATTTAGCTTTAACAAGTAAGCCAATATTTATGTATCAAGTCTAAGAGCTGTCCCACAGAATGAAACCACTATTATGATGGCAATATCCACAAACCAGGATTTTGAGGATAGCACAAGCACTTTTGAAAACGTCTGTCTCAAATCTTCTCTATAAAGATGTTGAAATGTCATTTTACTGATACAGTTAGATTGCCACATGTTGCTGTATATCACTCCAGAATCATTGTCTTCCCTCCATTCCCACTTGCATGTACACTTTTTTCTCACTTAACTGAACATTCTCTCTCTATATAAACCAACCTCTGCACTAAATTAATTATTAAAATAATTGTATGAGGCATGTACTGCTATTATACTTCTTTTAAAGATTAGGAGATTAAGTATGTGTCCAAGGTCTCAGGGTTAGTGGATGATGAAACCAGAATTAAGATTTAAACCCAGATCTTTTCAATATTAGTGATTATATTTTTAACTTAGATCTTGCATTTCCTTCCCTTAAAAAATACCTACAAAAAACCAGTGTGTAATCAAATAAAATTTATTAAGTAGAAATATAATACAGAATGAAAATTAAGTAAGAATTACCCAGATATTTCCTTTGCCTTTAAAGACTTTAAAGTTTATTTCAACTTTTGGTGTGGCAAGAAAATTGAAAAATAGCATATTGGGCAACAAATTAGATTAAGAAACCTGCACAGGGAGATGTTCAATGGCAATACGTAAAAATTCGAAGATTATCAGCACCATCAAAAGAAATGCTTTAGTCCTCAAATATATGCTAATAGGTGGTTAAACATCACAAATTTCATATGTGAACAGAGAGGTCTGCTGATTTAACTGTTAGCCCATATCAAGTCTTACATGCCACCTCTAGTCCAAGTGTGGCCATATGGAATGAGCAGTTTTAAACAATGACAAATATCTCAGATCCCAGTTGCTAGATATTTCACATTTCATGATCACTTGCTACTTAGAAATCACAAAAGCTGTTTCACAGCTTTTGAGTTGTTGAGATGTCTCAGGAAATTATGTACTTAACTGATGACCTCTTACAAGAGGAGAGTTAGACGCACTGAACAATTAGTGCAGTATGAATGCCTGGGTTCTGTACCAACGTAAGTTGAGAAAAAAAACTTTTTTCACTGATTTTAAGTGGTTTACAGGTTCAAAAGCAGAAATTATAATATATATGACAGTTTTGGTAAAATTGACCAGTATTTTAATATTGCTCATAAAACATAGACATTTAATTAAGGATAGCATATATAAAAGAATTAGAAAATGACATTTTGCCCCATCTGCATATAATTAGAGACTAAACACTGAGCCTATCCACTGAGGCACAACATTCACCTGTTGGTCTGGGATCCAGAACAACATGGAAGAAAAACTGATGGATGTTTCAATCATCCCAAGGTCCACCACACTTTGTGAATTCAGTAGTGAACTCAGAATCTCAGGACCACTGGAGTGTTTCAGGTGTCAGTTAAAGGAGTTTATTAACCTGGGATGATTAATACCATCCTGGGGCAGCTTCAATTCCAAAAAACAAATACAAACATTACAAAAATATTGAAATTTCAATGGACTTTTTTTCATAGAGAGAGCCAAAGTGGGACAGTTTGGCATCTTGGTAAATATTATTAGATTTACATCATCTGGTCGGTGTCAACTAGGGCTTTATTTTCACTTTTGAAAGTTCATTTCCTTATATTACTATATGTTATTGGTTCTTTATGAAAATTATTTGGCATTAAATACTGGATTTTCATAAAAATTTACATAAAATTTTGAGTGCTTTTATACTTCAGGATGGTCAGGTCTCCCCTTTTTCTTCTCAGAAATTCTGGGGAAAAAATTGAGGGAGAAAGGTGCTAAAATATGAGTTTAGACTTTTAAACTAGGATAAGTCAGGAATTTTGAATATTTATTTAAAGGCCTTAAATCAAAACTTCAGTTTCTATAAATGTGAAATTCATGAAAAAAAAAAAAAAACCCTCTTAAATTAATAAATGTAACTATGACTCCAAGTTTAAACAGATTGCTTGAGGATCAATCATTTTTCAAGGTTAATGAGGTTATAGGTTTCCTAGGTCAAAACCCCCAAGAAAAGATGAACAGAAAATCAAGGTATACTTAGTAAGAGTAGGGGTCTCCTGTTGGAGTCCTGTGTTCCCATTTAGAGGCGAGCTACACATTGATAAAAGGAATAGGAACAGGTATTATTTTTAAACCTGTTTCAAGTAGTGAAAGGACATGGATGAAATTCCCACACCAGTGTGTCATCCTGGGCCTGGCATAGTTTTACCACCCTAAGCATGATATTCTTCCACCTTTTCTCATCCCTTTCCAATAAAACCAATTTCCTCTTTCCAAATATCAAACATATGGTCATAATCTCTTAGAAATATCCATCTTAACTACTCAAAAGCTGAGGAAAGATTAATTTCCTCCACAAATTGATACCAGATCCTAAAACTACTTTGGTTGGCACAGGACACATAAAGCTGCCAGAGTTGTGCCTATGGGGCTCACGTGCACTGGACAGGGAACTGAATAGGTCAGGGCATACTGCACTCGTGTGTCACTTAGACGTGGCTGAACAGAAGATCTTTCTCTGAATTATTTTCTATAGTTTTTATAGGAAACTTGTTCTACTTTTCAGTTTCAAGTATCACCTTGACAGTTACAAACTCGTCTAAAGTATCCATTATTGAGAAAATGCATTTTCAAACTTCAAAGCACAAAATGAATTGTCCATTCTATTGTGGTTGAGAGAAAAGACTGCATTTGAGAAAATAAATTAGACATAGTTAATCCCTTCCCCCAAATGGGAAGAATTATTAATAAGAGGAAACTAGATAAGTCAGTAGTTTCACTCTTTCTTGATCAACTAGTTTAAAACAGGAAAACACTCCACCTTATCACAATGTTGAAAGAGCAACTTAGAATACAAAGGCCTGTGCTGGAACTGAGACATTGTTACATGTATTTGTATGAGCATTAAGAAATGGTTTATACTGATTGCTTTTATACAAAGTTTATCAATCAATATTTATTTTGAAAAGCTGCTAGAGTCTCAATATATAGATGATGTATTGTTGAATTGTATACTTGAAACATAATTTTATTAACCCATGTTACCCTAATAAATTCAATGAAAAGCTGCTGATGTATACTTTCCATAATTAATTATACTGAAGATAGAGCATTAAATTCAATTTTATGAGGATCTTTGACAGGTATGTTAAGTAACATGTTCATTCAAAATACCTGGAACTGAGAAAGAAATTTGAAAGATAATTAATTTTGTAATGAAATACTTATATTGTAGATATTGTACTTCTAAAAACTGTCATTAAGTATTTGGCATGCAGTTAACATTTTCTCTTTGGTTAAAACTGGTATGTTAAATGTTATAAACATAATTGCTGAGAAATATATCAGAAATTGCTTTATAAAATGTAATTATTCTAGTTCTCCTTTATGTTCCTAAAGTAATAAAGTATAAATTATGTTGGTTTTAATTTTTATAATTATGAATTATAAGCAATGTCAGAAATTTAAGAAATGGAAGTCAAAATAGAATTACTATGAACTAAGTTATTTTAGGGTTATTTTATCTATTGCATGTTTACTTAAGTTATTTGAAAATATAAAGAAGCAGTATTTGTAGTTTATGTAAATGCTTAATATAAAAAAAGTATCTATTATTAGGCTGTGTGTCTTCAGAATTCTTATAAACATTATGCCTTACCTTTAGAAGGGATTTGAAAACACTTCAGATCCAAGTAATCTCCATTTACTGTTACTGTTTCTTTTGCCTACTGAATACATTACCCCACACCAAATTCTTGCTGGAATTATATTTAATTACAATGAAAAATTACTCATTTTAAACATCAAGATCCCTTTAGTTCCTTAAGAAATGTTGATTTACAGTCAATTATGACCATTAATTTTGTCAGGTTTTTAGCCATTTGAGTTTTTAGCTATTATTTCTGTTTTTTTCTGTTTAATTTTAAGATGTAAATAAAATGAATACACAGAAAAAATTTCAAACAGTACAAAAAATAGAAAATAAATGTGTAAGTCTCTTTCCATTCCCAACTCTTAGTTCCTATCTCCCCAAATAATATCTGGTACTGTCATACAAATATCTTCTTAGAAATTTATATACTTGTGATTTTATTCTTCTTTGTTATAAAATTATCCCTTCTCCTTATGCCTTGGTGATATTTCCATATAAACTCAAATATATCTAATTCATTATGGTTTTATTATATACCATTGTATCAAAGTACAATGATTTTAGTAAAGAGGTCACAATCGATGAACACTTATTTCCAATCCTTTACTATTATGGGCAATATTGAAGTGACCCTTCTCATAAATAATTAGTCTTGGTTTAGTTTTGCAAACACACTTGTCAGGACTCTTGGTTTAAAGTGTAAGAAACCAATTCAAATAGTCTGAAGTATCCTTTTCTAAAATATTTTATTTATTCTTAGAGAAAGAGAGGAAGAGAAACATCAATGTGTGGTTGCCTCCTGTGTGTCCCCAACTGGGGAGCTGGCTCACAACACTGGCATGTGCTCTGACAGAGAATCACACCAGTAGCCCTTTGGTTCACAGGCTGATGCTCAATACACTAAGCCACACCAACCAGGACTAAAATATCTTTTGATATTTTAATTTTAACTAAATGAAGTTGAGCATGTTTTTACATTTTGAGCTATTTTCCTACTTTCATATTCCTCACCTAATTTCCTGAGTTATTATGATTTTACTGATTTCTTATCATTTCTTTTACATATGTCATCTTAGTTTTTCTTAATTGAGGTATAATTTATGTATTCTGTTGTTTAATTTTCTTCACTGTTAACTAAGAAACTTGCTTTACTTAATTTCTGTCTTTTTTTAAGTATATATTTTTTGATTATGCTGTTACAGTTGTCCCACATTTTTTCCCTTTGCTCCCCTTCACCCAAGACCCCCATTCCCTCCTACAGTCCCACCCCTGCTTATTTCATGTCCATGGGTTGTGCAAATAAGTTCTCTTACTACACTCTTTCCTCTATTATTCTTAACTTCCCCCTGTCTATCTTGTACCCACCAATTATGTTTGCTAATCCCTGCACCATTTCCCCATTTTGCCCCCTTCCCCCTCTCAGCTGATAACCCTCCCAATGATCCTCATATCTACGATTCTGGTCCTATTTTGATTGTTTGCTTAGTTGTTTTGTTTTTATTTTTAGTTTTTAGGTTCTATTGATGATAGTTGTGAGTGTTGTCTTTTTCGTGTTCATAATTTAGACCCTCTTTTTATTTTATTTTATTATTTTTAAATTTAATTTTATTGTTGTTGTATTACATCTTTTTCTTCAATAAGTCCCTTTAACATTTTATGTAATAATGGCTTGGTGATGATGAATCTCCTTTAGCTTTATCTTATCTGGGAAACACTTTGACCTTCTACTCTAAATGATAGCTTTGATGCATAGAATAGTCTTGGCTGTAGGTCTTTGCTTTCCATCATTTTGAATACTTCTCACCAGTCTCTTCTTGGCTGCAAAGTTTCTTTTGAGAACTCAGCTGATAGTCTTATAAGAACCCCTTTGTAGGTAATTCTCTTCTTTTCTCTTGCTGCTTTTAAGATTCTCTCTTTATCTGCAATCTTTGGCATTTTAATGATGATGTTCCAACTTGTTAGGGAATCTCTGTACTTCTTGGACTTTTATGTATATTTCCTTCATGAAATTAGGGAAGTTTTCCTTCATTATTTTTTCACACAAGTTTTTAATTTCTTCTTCTTCTCCTTCTGGCACTGATATAAGTTGAATGTTAGCTTTTTAAAAGTCATCCCAGAGGTTTCTAAGCCTCTCCTCATTTTTTTTCTATTCTTATTTCCACTTTCTCTGCTTGTTGACTGTTTATTTCTTCCTTATGTTCCAAATTACTGACTTGAATCCTTTTTCTTTCTCTTCACCATTGGTTTTCTGTGTATTTTCCTTTGTTTCACTTAACCTAGCCTTCATTTCTTCCCTTTTGCATTTGATGTATTTAAGCACATCTGGCTAAGCCTGTGTGCAAGCATCTTTATAACCAGCATTTTAAACTGTGCATCTTCCAGCTGGCTAACTCTTTGTCACTTAATTCAGCCACTGGGACCTTGATTTGTTCAAATTTTTGAGCCATATTTCTGTCTCCTCATCTCGACGGGCTCCTATGTGCCTCTGTGTCTTAGACAAATCTGTCACACCTGTTACATAGTAAGGGGTGGAGTCTTAGGTATTTGTCAGTGTGGGCAACCCTTTCTCACCACACTGTGGTGCTCTATGTGGGGGAGGGGTTTAAGAGGGAATAATGCTGCTTGCTCAGCATTCACCCCTTTTCCAGGCACTTCTCCTGCTTCCTATATAGAACCAGCTCCTGTCTAACTGTTGCTCTGTTTGTGGTTCCCAGAATGGGTGGGATTGTGGATGTTTCAGGACCATGAGGACCCCTAAACATACAGACTCTGCTGAGAGATTAGCAGTTTCTTCCTTCACCCCTCTGGTTTTCACAATCGGAAGCAATTCATCCCCTCCCCACTCTCCCACGCCGGAACTGTGGGCCACGGCATCTGGTCTAGTGGTACATCCTTTCTGTCCTGGCTCTGCCCCTGCTACCTCTCTAGATGAGTAATTCTTCTTTATCTCTTTTGTTTGTTGGACTTCCATGCAGCTTGATATTTTGGAATTTCTGGTTGTCTCTAGTTTTGATGCAGATGCATTATTTTTGGTTGTGGAGGGAGATGCAGCATGTCTATCTACATCACTATCTGGGATTATCTACACTTGACTTAATTTCTGAGGTGTTTTTCAATTCCAAATTTCTAAGACCATGTTTCTTTTACCAACATTTCTTTTTATCCCATTTACCAATCTTAACTGTAAAGACAAAAGGAGGCATTTTCATTCCCAATTGGATATATTCTTTTTTGATTCAACACTTTGGGTTCCGCTGTGTTGGTCTTAATTTCAAGGGCTCTCCGGCAGCTGCCTTTGAAGCAGGGCCATGTGCAACAAATGTGTTGCAGCCACAATAGGGAGTTAAACCTCTGGGAAAGGAGAGTCATGTGGACAAAACTGCTGGGAACTATCAACAGATCGATGGAGGTGGAGGTAGAGCTATTGACAGGTGAAATTGCTTGCAATTTCTCATAGACTACATTGACAACACTCAGGTATGTGATGAAGAGAAATGATAGAGATGGATAAATAGATGGATGATAGATAGATATTTTAAAGCAAGCTCTATATATCCAAATATCTCTCTATATAATACAATATAAGAGCACATCAAATCAATGCTAATAACCTGTCTTTATGAAGATTTCTTTAGTAAATATTTTGTCTATAGCCTTAAACCCTGGCATTTCAAGGCAAGGTAATTTCATGGGAAGGCTGTCAGGGAAAAAATTTGAATCTGTAATAGATAAATACTTTTTAGTGACACTGTGCCAGACTTCTCTTAAATCCCAAAGGTGGCCAGATGTCCAGCTTTCTGCTGTAGGGCTGTTAAACTCTTTGTATCAAAGGTATGGCCCTTCGCCAGGAATTTGACTCCATTTTCTCTCTTACTTACCATACCCAATATATCACCACATCCTACTACTTTGATCTCCTGAATGTTTTTGAAATCATCCATAGTTTTCAGCCCCTTCTGTCAGCATTCTAGTCCAAGCTTCCATGAAATCTCAATAGATCATGGAAATTGTCTGTTTATTTAAGACATTTGAGTAAGAATGTGTAATGGTATGATTCAGCATTGTTTCGCATTTCTCTGTTGAAAAATGAGATTAAGCATATTTTTAGTATATTTTGGTCATTCAGATACCCATTTTTTAAAAAGTACTTGATTAAGTCTTTTGTCTTTTTTTTCTATTTGGTTGTTTGCTTTTGTTTTCAATTGATTTGCAAAAATGCTTTATATATTCTAGATCTGAATCCTTTGTCAGATATAGAAATTGCAAACATATTTTATCACTCTATGGCTTCTTTTTCTACTCTCTTAATGAAATCTTTTGATGAACAGAATGCATAATTATATTATAATTTTTTTCTCTATGGTTAACATTTTTTTGAGTCCTGTTTAAAAAATTTTAATGTAGTTTAGGATTACAAATTTATTCTATTTAGTTTTACAATTCATCTAAAATTAGTTTATTTTGGGGGGTATGGTATGAATTAAGGGTATCTATATCAGTTTTTAACTAATCACATAACAAATCATATAAATGTAGTAGCTTTAAAACAACACATTTTATTACCCCATAGTTTCCATCGGTTATCAGAGTTGAAGTGGATTAGCTGGGTTCTCCACTCAGGGTCTTACAAAGCTGCATTCAAGGTGCTAACTGAGCTCTCATCTGAGGTTCAGGGCTCTCTTCCAAACTCATATGATTAGCAGAATTTATTCCTTGCAGCTGTAGAATTTATGACCGTTTGCTTCCTCAAAGCTAGCAAGGCAGATAGAGATATAATGTTACTTTGGAATGCTCACTCCCAAATCCTATTGTAAAGGGCTCACTTGATTAGGCGAGGCCCCACCCAAGATAATTTGCCTTTTGATTAAAGTCAACTGTTTAGATACCTTAATTACATCTTAAAAATCCCTTCACCTTTGCCATATTCTATTAATTAAAAGTAAGTTACAAGCTCTGCCAACACTCAAGAGGGGAAAATTTACAAAGACATTGATATCAGAAGCAGATGATCTATAGGGTTTATTATGATAGTTTATTTTATCAGAATGAAACATGTTAGAATTCTACTTGATGATAACAACCCATTTTAAATGTAAAGACACAAATTAGCTAAAAGTAAAGGGATGGAAAAAGTTATATGACACTAATAGCAATTTAAAAAAGCTGAAGTATCTATCTTAATATCAGAAAAAGCAGATTTTAGGGCAAAGAATATTAAAAAGGATGAAAAGGGAAATGATACATTAATAAAAGCATAAGTCCATTATGAGGATATAATAATCTTAAACATGCATGTGCCTAAAAGCAGAGCTACCAAATGCATGAAGAAAAATGGGTAGAATTACATAGAGAAATATATAAATTTGCAATTATATTTTGAGTTCTAGCACCCATCTCTCAATAACTGATAGAACAAACAAACATAAAATCAGTAAGCATACAAAAGCCTAACACAATGTTATCAAGCAACTTGTCCTGGTCAACTTTTATAGAACACTCACCCCTAAACAGTAGAATATTTATTCCTTTAAAGTGTACATAAAACATTCACCAATATGGACCACATTCTTGTCCATAAAACAGTCTCAATAAATTTAAAATTATTTAAATCATTCAAAATATGTTCTTTTTCTACATGGATTAATTAAAATCTAATCACCAAAAAAATTAGGAAATTTTCCTAATACACAGAAACTACCAGCCTTCCCCTGATGCCAAAATCAAGAAAGAGATATTATAACTAAAAAGAACTGCAAAACAATATCCCTTCTGAATGTAGATTTCAAAATTTCTAATAAAATTTTAGCTATTTATTCTAATAATATGTAAAAGAACTATACACCATATCCATATGGGGTTTATTCCAAATATGCATCATTGTTATAACATTCCTAAATCCAACCTTCTTACCCAGAAAAATGAAAACACATGTCCATGCAAAGCTTAGGACGCATATGTTCTTTGTCCATAATATTTAAAATAGCATGGATGAATTGCAGCGTAAATTTACAGAGTAAAGAAAGCCAGATCAAAAAAGAAAATATGTATATACCATATAATTTTATTTATTCAAATTTCTAGAAAATCCAAAGCAATCTATGGTAAGAGAGAGTAGGTCAATGTTTGCCAGGGTCAGTGGTTTGGAAAGGGATTAGATGGGGCATTCCCAAGGTTTAAGTTAGAGTCAACAGAAGTGAACAGAAAAGTTGCATACAACTCCAGAACTGAAATGGAAGCCCTAGCTATACCACTTCCATTCTCTTTTTCATTCTTGCTTCTTGGTGAACCCCTGCCAAGCCAATTCCCAAAAGGTAGCAGGGAAATAAAGACCTAGAGGATAGCAAAGCAACATATTGTATTCCTGAATGGCCAAGTGAAGGAGGCCAATGCTTTACTTTGAACATTCCCTCAGACTATTATGTGAGGGGAAAATAAACCCCAGTATCCTTTAAGGTATTGAATTACTGTTGGCTCATTTTTTTCTATTTGCATATGCATTTAATTCTGCGCATAGCACAATCTGTCCAGTAGATATAGATAGATAGCCAATTACTTTCCTCTTGATAGGTGACTCAAATATTGGAACTATTGGCTCATTTTTTAAAAAATTTTCATCCATTTCATATGTTTATTTTATTTTTTTGAAAGATTTTCTTTATTTTCAGAGAGAGAGGATGGGAGAAAGAGAGGGAGAGAAATATTATGTGGTTGCCTCTCTAGAGCCCCCAACCGGGAACACAGCCTGCAACCCAGTCACGTGCCCTGACTGGGAATTGAACTGGTGATCCTCGGTTCAGCAGACCACTCAGTGCTCAGTACACTGAGACGCATCAGTCAGGGCTATTGTTGGTTCATTTTGTTAGAGCAGCCAGTCTTATCGTATAAAATATTTAATGAATTTAAAATTTCAAAGTCTTTTTTTAATTTTAGAAACTCTCTTTCAAACCTTCTAGTCATTTTTATCTTGTTCCATGCTTATTTTAAAAAAAAATCTCAGCATCTATTTTAAACATAGCTTAATAATAGTCATTTATATTCTGTAGTTGATGATGCCAATATTTGAAACCCTAAGTCATCTAAATTGATTATTTCCGCCAACTCTAATTCACAGGGACTTGCTTGCCCTTGTTTATTTTTTAAATTGTGAAATTATATTCTTCTGAACTTCACTTCTGGAAAGTCTAAGAGATCCGAATTAAGGATGCTTTCCATTGGCAAGAATTTGCATTTTTTTCTGCCTGGCACCAAAGGTAATAACAATCTTTTAGAAATTTAATTTTTCAGTTTATAGTTTCACCACACTGTAAATACAAATTTGAATTCCAGTACCATGTTCTCACGGGTGACTTATTAAGCCTACATTTTCTTTTCTCTACCTAGAGGTGTAGAAGAGACAAATTTCCATATCCTAGTTTGCGTGAAGCTCTCAGCTTTAGCCAATGCTTTGCAAATGCAAAGCCTAATTTCCCCAGGATCACTTGAGCATTAACAATTTGGCCCTGAGATAAACTTGTCAGATGAAATACAGGTTACCCGCTTATATTTGGATTTTTGGTAAACAATGGATAATTTTTTAGTAGGAGTATGTTCCATGCAATATGTATACTTTTTCATCTAAAATTTAAATTTAACTGGGTGTTTTCTATTCTTACTTGATAAACTTAGCATCTGAATTTTTATTTTCTTGTCTGTTCAGTTTCACCTTTTTGCCCAAGTTTGTTATTTTTTATTTTTAAATTTTTATTTATTATTTTTAGAAAGAAGAGAAGGGAGGGAGAATGAAAGGGAGAGAAGTTTCAATGGTGGTTGCCTCTTACTTGCCCCCAACGGGAACCAGGCCCACAACCCAGGCAGGAGCCCTGACTAGGAGTCAAACCAGTGACCCTTTAATTCACAGATTGGTGCTCAATCCACAGAGTCACATCAACCAGGGCTGTTCAAGTTTTTTTTTTTTTTACCTTGAGCACTACATTAACTTTTTGTCCAGCATTTGATGTTTTGTAGTGGGATGTCCAAGAATATCCAGTTTACCTCCTCACCTCCATTTAAAGCAGAATCCACACCTTCTGTGTTATGTGTATAGATACCATCAGTTAATACTTTATTCAGTATTAGGTCCCATTCTATTACCTTTTGGTTTTGCATATCTCTGAGTGGGATAAGCTCTTTCAATTTCAAAGACTATTTATACCAAGTTAAGGAAATAAGCTCTATTTTAAGGAAATAACTTTAGCTTAGTAGATCTCTGTTATATGTTTTTAACACTCTAAGAATCATGGAGCTACAGAAAAGTCACTTTATCAACCTTACTATTTCAGATCTAATGTAAATCTCTCAAACTCAAGAAAATCTTACATGCTAAAAATTACTACTTTAGTTGGTTCCAAGTGTAAAATCTTTAGGCTTCGCGGAACTGATGTTGTTTAACAAAATAAATGGGTATACTTTAGATTTACTTTCAAAAGTGACGTTCTTAGTCATCTTTGAACTGAGGGCCTGGACTCAAGCAGTGATGACCTATGAGTACCCACCTATCTACCTAGCTGCTCCCAGTCTAGTTTGGAGCTAGGACTGGAAGTTGGTCAGAGACTGAGACAGCTCCAGGGAGCATAATTTAATTCTCCCTAACTCCCACATAGGCTGCTTCTCACATAATCTCTATTGCTGAATCTGTGTGGATTCAAGTTCTTCTTTGCATTCCACAGAGGAAGATAGTTTCACTGGTTTCAATCATTTCTAGCACCTGTGATGATTATGCTTGGGTGCTTGGCGCCCTTAGTCATGGTCCACCATTGATCTGATCATTGACTATCACTGTGAAAAGAATCACATTACCTTGTCCCCAGTGGGAGGGAATTTCAGGTAGAAGGTGACCCTGGAGGTTGTGTGTTCTAAGGCTCCCCATACCACCTGTATATAGCATTATCACATTGCTTACACTTCACAATGTTGTCAAAATATCAGAAGAAAAGATTGCTTTATATCTAACAAATGAGGCCTTTTAAATAGGAGAATGCTGAAAGGAAGTAAAATCTTGGTGAAGTGGAGGTGGCTAATTTTTCTGAGCAGGGAGGTACTGGACCAGCAGTAGAGGGTACTTGAAATGAGAATTGTTCATTAATATTTCCAGGGCAACCAACTCATTAGAGTACTTGTTGCAAACTGAAGAGAATTCCCTGTATTCCTCTTTCAACAGCTTCAGCAATACATGCTCAGCGTTGTCTGGTACAAGGCTTTCTGTCCTGTGTGCTCAGGTCATGAAGGCTGGGCAGAGAAGCTGCTCCCTGAGGTTCATAGCTGGACTCAACAGCTCAGCATATGTGGAGGCTAGGAGTGCTGGAGAATAAGGGAATTAAAAGAGATGTTTTAGCAGTAGGGAGTATGGCGTAATAAAAGGGAGAAAAAATGATTAAGAGAAAAATCAGACCTGGAAGTAAGGCAGAAGTTCCTTCAGAGTAGGAGATGGAGGTATGAGTGACAGAGGTCAGCCATAGCACCCTTCACTTCACCAGAAATGTACCTAAAGCTAAGAGAAATGCAGAACTCTAAGATGTTATATTTGAGGAAATTAGTTTCCTAAAATAAGAATTCCTTCCAGACATGTAATGTTCACGTAGAATTAATGAAGAAAAAAAAAAAAAAAGAATTGTAAAATCCAAAGATCAGACCCAAATTTTGAATAAAATTAAATTCATACCCAGACATAGGATGAAAACTTTCAAACTATGAACAGAAAGAAAAGATATTAAGAGAAACCAGAAAACATGACAATTTACAAAGGAAGAACAATTAAACTCTAATTAGACTTCTCAAAAAGCAAGAGTGGAAACCAGAACAGAACAGTATTTGTAGTCCTGAGAGAAAATAATAGTGTACTAGAGCTAACCCCTGATAGGCTGAAAGAACCACCAAATGACATAGATAAGAAAGAAAATAAAATCCAGAAGGTCAGAATGAGATACAAGATGTACTCTTCAGCAAATAAATTAGCAAGCATGTGGATAAACTGACTGTAGTAAACAATAATAAAAATAGTGACTAAAAACACAAGGAGGGATTTCTCTATATAAAAGGCTAGGTAACCTTGCAATTTAAAAAAATTTTAAACCTAAAACCTTACTACAAATTCACAACCTTTCTCTTGGAACCAATGAGCCCAAATGGTGGGTGTATTGCTAATGACCCTCAGATATTTCTCACGTTCCACCCTCAGACATTTAATCAAGGAACATTTTTCCTTCTCTGTAATATCACAACTTCTAACTTGATAGAAAACATGGAATCCCTAGATTGTTTAAACCAGACAGTCTCTCCAGAAATGAAATAGATGGGCAGCTTACTAAGGTGTTGCTTGACATGCATAGGAGAGATCAGAAACATCACTGTGCTCCACAGGTTAGCACTTGCGTAGATGAGTGATAGAGTCTTGGCCTGAGCCTCAGATTTGTCTTGTGTCTCTTTTCGCAGTCCAGAAAGTGCTATAACTTACCCATTTATAGAATTATAAATGACCAAGTTTCAAGGTCCTCCAATTAAAACTTGACCCCTTGTTCCTCCAGCCCCTTAAAAATTCTTAATCTAATCCAGTAAGCAAGATGGATTGGGGCACCTTTAGGTCGCCTAACTTCTTGCTTGGTGCCTTCTTGATTGATAATTCTTTCCTTACTCCAGACTCTGATGTTTTGAGTTTTGGTTTTTCCAAGCAACTGGGCACTGAACTTTGGGTTGGTAGTAGTGCCCAGTGCCAAAAACTGGCAAAGAGATTACAAGAAGGAAGACATTAACAAATTAAATGTCTTATTTACATTTGCACCTCCAGTGTCTATGATAATGCCTAGTACCTAGTAAGTCTTGGGTAAATTTTTATTGAATGTCATTGAACAAAATCAATTTGAGTGAAATGTTAAGGCTAAAACAATATTGACACCACTTGCACTGCACAGGAGAATTAAAAATAAGTTAGCAAAGGTGCTGGCCTGCGAACCCAAAGGTCACTGGCTCGATTCCCTAGCCAGGGCACATAACCAGGTTGCAAGCCAGGTCTCCAGCCAGGTCTGTAGCTGGAGGCAGGTGAAAGGAAATCATACATTGATGTTTCTCTCCCTCTCTGCCTCTCTCCCTTCCCCTCTCTCTCTAAAAATAACAAATAAAAAATTTAGAAAAAAACAAGTTAGCAAATAAAATTCTGGTTTCACAATCATTTTCTCTACCTCTGGTAAACTATTCGAAATGACACCACTCAGCATTCTCTTTTTATTCATTTCATCTTTATGTTGTTTTGAATGGGACAAGATAGTTGTCATTTATTGAGGACTTTTCATGTGGCTAGTGTTGGTTAGAATTCCCAGTAAGAAGATGGGGGCTTAGTCACTTTTCCGACAACTCAGAACTAGTGAAGGGCAAATAAGTAGTTCAGGGCTAAATGCACGTCATTAAAACCACCTTGTCAAATAGTGTGCTTTTCTTTAGTACAGATGCCCTAACTTGGAGTGTGAAAACTGGAATGGCCGTGGGTGAAGGACAGAGGATTCCTAGACCCCAAATCTCCAATGGGTTAGGAAACAATGTTGGGCTGGCCAGATGGGGTAGGACTCATTGAGTCAGTGATTGTCCACTGGTGAGCTGCGGCACATTGTTATGCTGCACGAATGTTTAAAACATGCAATCCCGGACTGTTTAGTCAGGGACATGGTCCTCTTTTCCCTTAGAGTGTCCAACTAAAAAAATGACAACACCTGGCTGGTGGCACAGTGGATAAGGTGCCGGCCTGTGAACCCAAAGGTCACAGGTTCGATTTCCAGCCAGGGCACATAACCAAGTTACAAGCCAGGTCTCCAGCCAGGTCTGTATTTGGAGGCAGGTGAAAGACCACCATACATTAATGTCTCTCTCCCTCTCTGTCTTTCTCCCTTCCCCTCTTTCTGAAAATAATGAAATAAAATCTTTTTTATTTTTTAAATGACAACAGCCAGCCCAACAATAGCTGTCCAGTGTGAATGAATCAAAAGTATACCTATTTTTCATCAATTGGCCAAAAAAAAAATAACAAACAAAACCTTTTGGGTGCGCCACAGAATTGTAGTAATTCATTAAAAAGGTTGGAAAATCGCTGCATTAAGTTACCCAAGAAGTGGAAAACCAAAGTATCAATAAAAAAATGTCTGATGGTTTCAACTTCTTTCCCAGAGAGCCTGACTACAGCCCACCCGATTTGAGTTGTGCTCTTCTGCCACCTGCTGGTCATCGATGGGAAAGCAGAAGGGAGCTTCACCACCTGCAGTAGCTCCAAAGGAGCTTGTTTTGACACCCCTGAACTGTTCTGTTCCTGCCTTGTTTGTTGGTTTGTTTGTTTGCTTGCTTATTTTTCCCCAGGTACCTCTGAAAAATTCTGAGTGAAGGACCTCTGACCCAAAACCTGAAGTTCCAGCTTACAACAGGATGCAGGAAGAGGACACTGCCCTGGGCCCTCTGAACCTGCAGTATAAGGGAGATAGATGGTTCTCACTCAGGGCCTTACAGTGCTGACTGGTGCATAGTAGGCATTTTCCAAATAAGAGTTCTTATTCCTTCTCCTTTCACACCAGGTTCTCCCAGGACTGCTTGACCCTGCAGTCCTCCCAGTTGGAGTATTCTTAGAGCCTGCAATAGTTCCAAGGACTTGGGGCCTTCTTGCTGGCATTCAGGACTCCCCTGGTTAAAAATATCAGTGTGTGGACTTATGCAAGAGAGACCCTTTACCTGGGGTTTGTGTGCCACCAGAAGGTCTATAGGCCGCTGACCTAGATAAGCCAGAGCTCCACCTAGGTGGGTTGTTGAGGTCGGCAGGAGACTGAGATTCCAAGTTGTACACTGGGATGGAAATCATCTACTAAGCACTTTAGAAGACTGTTCATCAATTTTTTACCCCAAATCTGGGAAACATAGTAAGAGATAATATATGACTACACTATAGATCCACACACATAAGCAAAGAATATAAAATATTGGAAGAAGATAAAATATTAACAGACCTAATTTTATGAGCTTATTGCTTCATCTTAATACATTTCTAGCTTTTTTTCCCTAAAGTGAACATTTATTAGTGGTGTCATATATCTATTTAATCCTCACCCCAGGATATGTTTATTGATTTTAAAAGACGAAGAAGGAGTAGCAGAAAGAAAGAAGAAACTCGTACCCTTTGCAACAACATGGATGGAACTGGAGAGTATTATGGTTAGTGAAATAAGCCAGTCAGTGAAGGACAAATATCATGATCTCACCCATTACAGGACAATAATGAACAAAACTAACAACAAGCAAAACAGAACCAAATATATGAATA